>WJFA01000314.1:0-44691 GCA_009870155.1 Pseudobourletiella spinata
TGTCTGAGGTGCAGAGCTCCACAGGGATAGCTTGTAAACGCTATCACGAGGATGAGGGACTAACGGCCATGCATTTCATTGCTCATCCCTCTGCGCACATGCTCCAACATATTTATTCATGATGGTGGTGGGACTGACGAATTTTTGCCACGGCGCTGGAAACGGGCCGAGTTAGACAAGTAATTATGACTTGGGCGTATATGTTACACAATAATTAAGGTGCTCACTGCGGTGAGGTTCCATGCACTTCGTACTCTGGGCGCAAGTGGGGACTGCTCCCCCCAATGTGAAATGTGAAAATATGGCAGAGAAGTTGAGGATATAGGAATGAGAGGGAGTTAAAATTAGTATGTGAACAGTAATTATTACAAAGAGGAGGACCCTCACAGTGTCGGCGCAGAAGGGCTGAGGGGGCAAGGGCAATATAAGGAGTTTTATTGTGCTCCCTCCGTCATCGCCTTTTCACTACTTGACCTGAGGTGGTCATCCAATAGACGTGCACATGTTAATAGTCTGCTCCGCAAAAAGAAAACACGCCCGAGCTCCATTTCAAATCCATTCACATCTCCGCACAACCAAGCGGCCTGGCCTATCCCGGGCTTATAAAGGCTCCATTCCCTTGGCTAAATTACGGCGAGCAGAAAGTAATTTGTTCATGGAGGCTCTCCATGCATTGAGGGTGCATAGAGTGCCATGATGATAGACCAAGTACGAGCCGTCTTCCATGTCATTGTATGCTATGTATGCATACTGTATATCTTCATATATGTATATGTGGGTATAACTGGTGACGTGCAAACTTGGAGACCAAAGAGCGCACGTGAGGCATCAATTACTTTGACTATTTGCTGGACAAGTGCGAACCTTTTTTCACCGCATGTCTCGTCTGATTATAGGCCAACTCTGGCACACTGGAATGACCATATTCCCCATTCCCGGCATTCTTTAGCACCGTCGCCATCTACTACTGCTCCTTCACGGGCAACCGCAGGCCACTAATAATGACTCCCATATTACAATCATCATATGATGGGGTCCCGCGTAGGGATGGACACTGCTCTCAGTGGAGGGTGGCATGTCCCGAGAACTATACAACATATATAACATATCCCTCTGCTCACTGTATCCCAAAGTATGTGAGTAATTTAGCGGATTGATTCACTGTCATAGCAGTGTGAGCATGAGCAAAGTTTTGCCTTATCCTACGCAAAAGTGAGGAGCGCTGCACTGTGTAGCTGACTCCCACGGACGTCATGAGAGGCACTCTATGTATGTGCTGCCGGGAAGGGAAAGTAGGGTGATGACGGCTATTTACGATTCACAAATTCATTTTCTGCCCCCGTTGTCATTAATTTGGCGGAAGGAGGGTCTTTCTGGCTCCATTACGGTTAGCGAGAGCCTTTCAAACGATGCCGCCGACGCCGCCGTCAACAATAACAACAACAACAACAACAACAACATTAGCAGCAGCAGCAGCAACAACAACTGCTCACCGACCAAAAATCCCGGCTGGGCAGCCCACGTTGAGGTGGAGAGAGCGGTGAGGAAGCCTTTTGATTTTCTGTGTCATTATGACTCCCCGGATCATATCATTATTTACTTAAGGAAGACAGGTAAATCGATAGGCGCTGGTTTCTTCTCTCACAGTTTGACTTGGGGAAAACTACGGCGGTGGATCCACGTCCGGGCGGAGCGCGGGAGAACGATAGCGGCAGTGCACACACATGAGTGTGACAAAAACACAGTGGTGAGAGAGAGCGAGAGAGACACGACGGCCGACATTCACACCCACACTCCGACGCACGCACGCGCATACACACACACACACACACTAACACATGTCATGCTCAACATCGTCAGAACAAATTCATGCAAGGACAACTTCATTGTTAACATTTGGACGACGGAAATTTGAGTCAATTTTCTGGTGTGTGGCCCTCAGTTCGTAAACCAATAATATAAAATTATCTTGATAATGTAACTTTATCATGCAAAGCACAAGTGGCCTGGGAATTATGATTTTTCCGACTGGGGAAACATGGAGTGTAGTGCAAACCATTTCAGGGGTGTCTGCATGCATGGATATACATGTGTGTCTGCGCACACACATATACATATGTATGTGTGCTGCCTTCGGACTTCACCGCGTAATGAGCATGGAAACTTTCTGTACATGTGTGCATGCGCCTGTATGTTTATGTGTGTGTGTGTGTGTGTGTGTGTGTGTGTGTGTATGTGTGTGCGCGTGTGCGTGTGTGTGTGAGAGCCAGAGAGTCGGGCCAAGTTTGTTGTTGGGGAGTATCATGGACCTTGTGCGCTTCAACTACTAGAAAAACTACTGTATTTATGATCTCCTTTTAGCGTCGCTGACTACATGGCGGCTCTTCATAACCTGTCTGCGCATTATTATTACCGTCATTATTATTGCTCCTATCGCACTCCCTTTTTTCTCTTCCCTCCGCTTCTCTCTCGCCTCATTCTTTCTCACCCTCGCCCTGTCTCATTCTCTCGCTCATTCACTCACTCAAAGTAACACCAAAACTAACACCCGGCATCTCTTTTACCATTTGGAAAGATCCACTCGTCCAGAATTTTCCTCCCTGTCTCTCTCTCTCTCTCTCCATCTCCATGTGAGGGCATGAGGATGTTCACTATAGCGGCACAGAGGACCTTCGTCCTCACAAAGAAAGAACAAGTTAGTGCGGACCGGAGAAGTATAAATTAAACGGAAGGTGCACGCAGAGGTGTCTTCTGGGATGGATTCTACAGGAATCCATGTCTACAGGGACGGATGCCTCCCTCCTCCGGGATTTTCCATCCCGCCCCCCCCCCCTTGTGCATCCTGAATCGTGAACCTCCCCTTGTTGGCGACAACTCTTCCACTGCTGTCAACCATGGCCAGGATTGAGACAGGGAATGACGTGTAATGAGGAAAATGGTCATACGGCGGCGACGACACTTGGCCCATCCTTCCATGAACGACTCACATGATGCTCCTCTGCCTGCTCTCGTGCAAATGTGTGATTATTATCTGTGAGGCGGAAACGTCACTATGGGTCGGGGGTTGCCCTTGTTTGGTCGTAGACCGCCCATTGCACAACCCGCGCTCCGCGTTGAGACACCGACTGGGCGGAAATATAGACGTCAAAAAATCCTTGCTCCCTACAGCTGTCAGGATAACTGGTCCCTCACGCGTCAACGTGGAGCATGGAGTGTGTATGAGCGTCTATGTGTGATTACTCACCGGTAGTTCCCTTCTACGTGGTTCCTTCCTATATCCTGTCAAGGCAATAGTAGTTCAACACACTAATCTGTACACATAGACTTTTGAGCCTCCTCCGTAGAACGGTCCGCTGGACGAATCTGCTCAACGTAGGCACACACTGTGTACTCCATTCAGGGGGTCATTCATCACAGCGGTGTGGGAACAGATGCGAGGATCAGGACTATAATTACAGTCATTTACGCTCGATTCCTCACAGCTTTTATGAATGAGGAGGTGAGCAGGGAATTGGTTGTGTTTGCACTACTGTTTTTGTTTCTGCCCAAGAAAACTCGTGGGATTTTTTGGCCTCATTTCCGCTAATGATTGGATCAGTAGTAAGGAGAGAGAACTATATTTGACTATCAGCTCGTAATTTTTGGATCAAAATAAAGTGTGAGGATGACGACGACATGGCTGTGAACCCGTCCGGGGCATGAAAGGCTCACAGGGAAGATGATGAAAAGGGCGGCTGAACGACAGTCTCCAGTGTCCAGTGAGCCTCAGAGTAATAACAATGCATGAGTTTTGATCTCTATTAGCGGGATGATGACGATGATGGTGAGAATGCCGTTAAAGGAAATGTGGATAAAAAATAGAGCTCTTTGTCCTAGCCCAGGGCAGAGAGCCTCGTTCCACTGTGGATGATGATGACGATGATGATGATGATGATGATTATATTATTACAAACCTATATAGCATCTCGCTCCTGCTCTGGGAATGCTCCTACAAGAGGTGCGCCAGTCCGTGTGTGTGTGTGCGTGTGTGTGTGTGTGTGTGTGTGTGATAATTGTACAAGGAGGAATAAATCTTGAAATAAACTGACATCTTATGACACTTCCTCTCCCTCAGTCCATCATGAATCATGGGGGGTTAAAGACGGATGTCTTCCCATAACCTGTCTCTAATTGATGCATAGGGAACATTCTGCGCAGCTGCTGCTTCAGTGTGTACCATGACCAACCGCGTAATCCCGAGGCTAAGGCTGTTGATGGCGAGTTCACTGTGGAAAAACTTGAATTTTTCTTCAAACTTTTTCACAAATCCTCGAGAGAGAGAGAGAGAGTCAACTCCATTATTGCAACATGTGGCGGGAGATGGGATTTTTACTGGTCATTTTAATAAGGATTTATGACCGCAATTCTCAAGATTGCACAAAGTTTTAACGACCGCTCCTCGCGCTTTTAGTGCCTGACTTGAATGGGAACATGGAGAAGGGCTGGCACATATTGTGACTATACTTATGCCACAGAAGCGCTGGGTCTGAGCAGTCTGTGACCGACTGAGGCGGGAGACATCTGCTGTGTACGACGGTCCACCATGAGCTCCAGCTCGTGCTCCATAAGTTCACCATACATATATGTATATGTATAGCTCACAGGCGGCAGCTCACTGGCCATCCAAGAGGACGACATAATATGAACTCCCTTCCTCCCGCCAGTAGCACTATAGCAATAATAATTGTTAGCATTTAACTAGCCAGCGCCGATGCACGTTGAGGAGAGGCGACGAGCCGTGGGGACGACGGCGTCGCCTGCCCCTCATTCAGCTCCTCAAACAGCCCGACCCAAGCAGTAATGAATGAAATCAGTTTCTCATTGGTCCACTCATTATCATTTGTTTGTAATTCGGGGCACACACCCATAAAACTGGTACAGTCGGCATGGGCTCCATTCATCAAGCTATTGACTAATGATAATGATTTACATTTCCCGCTCCCACTTCTCCTCCTGGTCACACCAATCGAATCTCGTGCTCGCCTTCCTTCCCTAATGAGCACAATCAGGGCACTTCCCTATTTTTGACCATTCCCTTATATAAACACTCGACCCGAACCCCTCACGTCTGCTACACTATCTCTCACAGTAATCATTATTGCTCCTCCGCTGCGCTGGTGGCGGAGAACCGGCAGGCCGCCGCCTCCGCCGTCAGACCACAAGAACAATGAGCGGACATGGATGATTTTATATCAAGTTTCATTCCTCGCATTATTGTGAGGCCCGCGAAATTATTGTAATTCAACTGTCTGTGGGTCCTCTGTACGGCTTTAATGGTCACTGACCATCGTGGGCCACCCGGTTTCATGCACCCTCCCCTCTTTTGACATGTGAGATTTGCCTACTATTTTGAAGAGCTGTCAGATATATTTTGAAATGATACGGAGTCATGGGATTGGATCCTTGATGATGGCCTTACATGGAGCGAATTTCTGGTTCAGAGGAGCACATTTCACAACAAGCGAGATGGATTACACGTTAGGTTTTTAGAACGGTGATGCATACGAGCTTCCATTTAGCTCCGCTGCAAAATTCTGCCTGCTGCTCAGACGCTGCTACAGTGCGCTGGGAAAGGTTGAACGCCCATTGGACGACGTAGGGGAGAGTGGATGAGGAGCTTGCACTTTCGTTTTCCCGTTCAATTTTAATTGACAGAGCTAATAAGTCTGCCGCGTAATGAAGGCATTTAGTCATGTGGAGGGAAGGTAGTGTAATTCTTACCCACACACACACACACACATTTCACACAGGTGCCATGGAAATGGTGAAAATCTGAATTATTTCCACGTTAACCACGCTAAATTTTTCCTGTCATAATTCGGAGAACTCTTTCATGTAGGACTCAATAGAGCTTATTTGTACTAATTTAACCGTGACGCACTCACGCTTCATGATTTCCGTAATGGATTCACGTCGTCAATTTGTGCGTCTATATAAGTGTGTGCACACATGAGTGTACATTTTAAACTTGTACCATTTCCGGAATCATCTTGACTCTCTGCCTTTTTGGATGAGCGAAGGGAGAAAAAAAATACATACATACACACACACACACAGTCAAACATAGTCACACACACCTACACAGGAAATTAGTTCTGTTGCCACCAAGTAACATAACGACAACGACGACGACCACTGTCCGGATACATTCTATTCTCTCCCCTCACCGTTTCTAAAGGGTTTCAATTGTGAGACAGGTAATATAGTCATAGTCATAACAAGTCTATTGTAAACTTTCCAAACTGGCGACATCAGCTGCACTCCACTGTGATGTACATGCACATGCACAGGTTGTTGGTGGCGGGGATGACGGTGCTGCAGACAATTAAGACGTTACGTTTCCCCTCATGAAAGCCATTCCATATAAATATAATGATAATAATACAGGTAATATGGCAGGTCTGAAAGCCTGTGGAGTGGACAAAGGAACGGTTCATGTCACAATAATAATATTTATGCACTAAAAATACTATACGGCAAACAACTGATATGGGGGCGCCTGCCGTCTGTGTTCGAACGGACAGAGAGCGAGAGAGAACGAGAGAAAGAGAGACATTGAAGCGCTAATAGCTTGTGGGCAAGTATCACACTCATAATAAGTAAGATGACGTCAGCGGAGTAAGGTTAACAATCGTGATTCAGTTTCCCCTTCAATTGCTCAAAGGCCTGCGCAGGTAGGAGTTTGCCTGGTGGAAATCAAGCGTAACCATAACTTTTACTCCCTGCTAATAAGGATAGTCAAACTCTTGATGTGTCGTCTCAACTCGCGTCAGTCAGAGTTGATGATGATAGGCTACGGTATATGATTTTTACTCAAATTTCTCATCATCACAAGCTCACTACTCACACTCACACGTAGAAACGTTGATGTTGTTTGAGGCAGACGAGGAGTCCAAACCAGTAAATTCAGTGGACCCAAACTGCAATGGTTGCCGGTTAATTCAGTGGATGCAAACTGCAATGGTTGCCAGTTAATTCAGTGGATCCAAACTGCAATGGTTGAACTATATAGCAATTATATTTTTCCACTAACTCATGGGTTCCATCCATGACTTGGCCGAGGATCATATGAGGATGTTGGAGCTAAAATGTGAGAAAATACTGGATTCATTCCAGCGATGATGATGATGATGATGATGATGGCGCGTTTCCAAAGCTCAACTATGACTTATGTGAGGATGGTATGCAGAGTTGGGATGATTTAACACCGAGATGGTTGAAAAATTCCTGTAAAAGTGGCAAGATGCCTGGAAGCACCTCCTGGAGTCTGCTATGGATAAGGTACGGCAGTAGCCGACTCTCTCTCTCTCTCTATCTCTATCTCTCCAGAGCTTCTCCCACGGTCACTGATGACTATATGGCTCAATAATCCAGCCTCTCACTCTTCACCACGTATATATGCAATCCTTTTTAAGGCTTAAACTCATTGATTACTACCTTGTTACTCTAAAGAGCCTATGCTACGAGGATTGTGCGGTGAAAAACTGGTACAAATTGATTGCCTCTGGATTGGAGACTCTTTTGAAAAAGTGCGTCCTGCGGTAATCTATGGCTCTTGTAGCTGGACGGAAGATTGAGATGTCTGAGAGAGAACAGAGAGAGAGCGAGAGAGAAAGAGAGAGGGCCAGAGCCAGAGCTGGAGTCGGAGGAGTTGAGCTCATTAGTGGCCGGACGGCAATTTAATTCCATTTGGATAATAGAGCTGAATCCTTTGGCCCCGAAGAAACTCATCCCGGGAGTGCACATACATGGACTTCTTGGCTAAGCATTTCTATTGTGCGCTCCGAAACCGTTTTACTTTTGACGAATTTAAGCGTGAACGCTCTCTGGTGTGCTGGTCATTATGACCGTGTGGCGTGTACGACCATGAGTGCTGGGATTGAGGATAGAATAGGATAGAATAGGAGGAGGAATCACACCAGCTGCTAACCGACCTTCAACAAGTTCATCTTGGAGCCCAAAAGAAGAGGAAGCAGAGAGAAGAGAAAGAGATGAGAATAAAATCCTGATCGGATGCGCATGATGATGGTGATTTTCTTTTTTTCTTTCTCTCTGTCTCTCTCTCTCTCTCTCTCTATCTCACTTGGTTGATGGTAACAAGCATTTAAAATCTCGAAAAGTAGAAACGTCAGCAGACTATCATTCTCATCTGTAATGCATTTCTAAGTAGATGCCCTGCCCCGCCCTCCCCCCGTAACAATTGAATGGGAAGCAGGACGGACTGATAGTATTATTGGTGGAAGGGGTATCCATCATCCAGTCTGTTACTGGCTGCCCTCCACTTGGAAATCAGAGCGCGTCAGGTTCCAAATATAATTACCGCGCCGGAAGGGGGTAAGGGCTCAGCATATCGTGTGTGCGCATATACGCTTCCACCATTTTCCCTCCTCATCCATCCTTATTACCCCGAACGAGTGGGGAAACAGGAGCGTGATCTTCTGAAGGAATTTGAACCTGTTTAAATTATTATTTCCAGTGGCTTTCGTATAGGCTCTCGCGCTATTTCATAGTGATTATTATGACAATATCATGGACCCTATCCCGCTACATTATCATTATTTTGAAAACTCTTAAATCCACTTTGGATTTCGTGTGTAGCATTTGGGTACTGTGTCGACTTGGCCATATACAAGCCATTACATGTCCCTTTCTCCAAATGCGTACAGCTCGACACACACACACACACACACGCACCGGGAACGCTGTATATAATCACACAAGAGCGATTGAAAGTTATAAACAGGATCTGACTCTTAAGACTGCATGTGAAAGGTGTGCATTTAACACGCTTCTGTTCCCACTGATTGAATCGTCAGGAGTGTAATAAGCCCAGTAATTACTTCTGCACTCCCATTATAATTGGAAAGAGGCAGCCCGGAAGATAATGACTACTCCTGCATATGCACTAATTTCCCAAAAGACACATGGATAAGTTGGGAGCTCTCCGCCTGGAAGTACGCATGTTTGGAGGTACATTTGGAAATATAAAGAAATTTCTCAGGGAAAGATCCTGCCGTGACGGCTCACACAAATACGGACAGCTAGCACACACACATAAGCAGACACACTTACACACACAAATGCACGCAATCGGAGGATTATCGACAAATTAAAATGTCTCAATGTATGCGAGTGACATGATTACTCCGTCATGACGTTAAATAATTTGAGCAATGGATTTATCACCATCAACAACCGGGATGGTACACCACGGCCACGGGGGGAGGATGAACAAAAAACTATTGCTCATCCTCACCATTAGGATGCGGAGTGTGTACACCGGCGGTGGGGTGAAGTCATTGTTCATTAAATGTGAAGGGGCTTTGATTTCCGTGAAGTTTCAGATCATTTGGATCCAAGTGGATGTGGAGGACCGGGGAGCACAGCTCTCGCAGAGTCAAGGACGAGAATTATGATTCAATTTAAAAATTAAGTTTTCTCCCTCCATAACAGGGCTCTCGCGCCGCAGCAGTGGTGGCTGGAGTGAAACAGCTTCACAGCTTGAGTGACTCACCCACGGCGGCAGAATGAGAGAAGAATTATGAACGTCTGTCGCACCGCTCCTACGAGTTAATAATAATCCCACTTAGCATTGTTGTAAACCGGGAACATGGACCGCCGGCAAAATCCTCCACTCTTCCGAGGAGCATAGTTTTCCTTCCTGACCACCACTGCACTGCTTTTGTGGAGCAGCAGGAGGTACCCTATATCACACTTACTCACAGAAGACCTCGGGATTCCATTTACAATTCCGGGAGGAGCCTTGGCACCTAATTTGCACAAATTATCTCATTCAAGTGGGACAAATTAGAAGTGAGAAAACTTGGAGGATCTTACCCGAAAAATTCATGAGAAAATTTAATAAACCAAGACTTTTTGGCTGTTCGTCCGACGCATGGGCTTGTAGGTAATAAAATCAAACTTGGAAATGTGAGGCATTAGCCTGAAAGATAGAGAGAGAGACAGAGAGAGAGAGAGAGAGAGCAGTTCAAAGTTCGTCTTTCCATTGAGTCTCCTCTTCACTAGGAAGGGCGAGGAATGAGAATGACTATATTCGCTCGTAAAGATGACACTGACAGTTTCCTCCCCAAAATTTTTTCCACCCCGAGACGGAAAAGACCCCGCCGAGATTTCTTTTCACACATGACAATTGATTTGAAAAGGAGTAAGGACCCGACAGAGATTATTACTATTGTGATGAATAAATTTTCCATGGACCCTCGACAGGATAGGGAAAGGCTTTGTAATGCCCTCGGTGCAGTACTATACTGCCACTAAATGTTAGAAGATTGTGTGTGTGTGTGTGTGTGTGTGTGTGTGTGTGTGTGTGTGAATTAGTGTGTGTGCGTGTGTGTTAGCATGTGAGTGGGTTTGTGTGGGCTGTGGATGGGACTGGCCTATCCTGTCACATTTGAAATAATAATTACGTGGCATATATATATACCCGTTAAAACAATGGAGGGTGGACTAGAAATTGGTGGGACTGGTCTGAACGCGTCCGTGTGGACAGTTGTAATGACAATAATTGGAAGGGACTGATTGGGCCAGCACATGCCCTGAGAGCGACGTGGAAGGAGGGAACGACATCCGAGGGAAAGATGGAGGGAGACTCTTGGAGATGACGAAAAAGGAGAGGAAGGGCTCGTATAGGGTGGCACCACAGCATAGCAATAATAGTAATAATAATTCCTTCGTCCGGTCCGCGGCTGGACGACTGAGAGCACATCTCTCGGGCCCACAGAGTCCATAATAGGGCAGGGATATCGATTCAGTTTTAATAATTACTGTTTGTGAATTGTGAAAGCCGACCTCCCAACTAGCCAATGGTTAAGTGGAAACATCAATTGAGCTTCTTAAGTGTGTTAAAAATGATGTCGTTAGGCCTTAGCGGCGTGAGGAGGGCCATGATTGAAGTCAACAGACGGGGGACAAAGGGCCGACTTTTACCTTATATGGATGGTCAAATGGTGCCGACGTAAATGAGCTCTTGAAGGCTATGAGTTTCAACAAAAGGTAATTCTCAGAGATACCTTCTTAACTTCATTGTACCTACTCCCCGTATCCCTTTTCACACTTACGCTAACTCGCACCTATGAAGGGAGGCCCGTCTTTACAATAACCGGTCCTCCCCACACATCAACCCTTACTCCGTCATACACATGCGTACATACACACGCACACGCTGCAGAGATCTCGGCGCTTCCTATAGCCCACAGCTCATGCCAGCATGTGTGAGTGTGTGTGTGTGTGTGTGTGTGTGTGTGTGTGTGTGTATGTGCGTGTAGTCACTTCCACCGTTACAATAACAATATCCAGGCATATGGACTCACAATGGCTGGAGAAGTCCGTGCCTATATCCTCTATGCCGTAACCCTTGTATATGCCATCGAGCTAGCATACCACCGGCAAGCCCTCAACGTTTCTTATCATCACCATGAACGAACCAAGAGTCTCCAGAGATGAGCAACATCATACACACGTAAGCACACACATTACATAGGCACACAGGCTTAACGTATAACTGTGTAGCCTTATTAAAATAAAAGTACAGTATATCCACCACCACCACCACCAGTGCACTGGTTATTTCCTATGACTTTGCCTCCACCCATTCCCTACAATCTACACTGACTGAGAATATACTTGAGTGCATCGCCTTTTACCAAAGATGATGCTGCTCGGATTGCACTACCCTCTCCTCTCCATTCAAAACATATGGTAACAAGACAATAATATAACAAATTGGACAACATACGCGTCAAATTTACCATTGGCTCTCTCAAAGTTTGCCGCGTCATCCTGCGACTTTTTGCCAAGTGGAAACAGTGGATGATTCCCCTATCCCGAAACATGCACAAGTACACACCAGCCCATGGGCTTGAATACATATATATGCGTGCACTATAAATCAGATGAAGAGGATGGTGATGATGGGCTCAGCTGTGTCTCAATAAAACAATTAATGTTATCACATTGCTTTCATTTGATCTGGTGGCTCTGTGCGGCTGCTTTAACTCGGGGCGGATGGGGCGCGCTAGCTCATGCGTGTACTTTGAGGCAATAAAACCACCCAGCGGGTGCCCTTGTAAATGTCGGGCCATTTAGCATCCATCCTCATCATCCGAGGGAGTAGTATATACTAATGTGAAATTTTCTGATAATAACAATTACAAGAAAGGGAGCCATTGATATAAAGTCTGCCGAATCTTCCGCAACTGGATTACTTCAAATATACTTGTCTTTCTTTTCTTCTTTCTTTTTTTTTTAGTATTTTCTTTCTTTTGCGGTCCCCTAACTGATTACATCATCATGGGATCATCATCATCGTCGCCGTCATCATTATAATCATCATCATCACTCTCACAATCATGTTCACAGAGGAACATTTTATGTGATCTCTCATCGTACGACTGTTGCTGCTGTGGATGTTGATGTTGCCGTTGCCGCTGTTGTTGTTGTTGTTGTTGTTCTGTGGGAAAACCATCAAGAACAAATGGCGCGTGATAAGTCCTATAGAGTCATCTGTGGTAGTTCTTATGCGGGATGGCTACCTTCAAATTTAACATTCTCCTCCACAAAATCATGGCTGCTGGTAGGTCTAAAAGGGCAATAATGATCATGTTTTCTAATGGTTGCTACGTGAATGATGAGGGGGTCGCGGTGGGACTGATATGCGGGGCAATGTTCCCCATAAGCCTCAGCTCTGTGTGTCCGTCTCTTGACAGCCCCGGCAAAAACGGTGTAAGGAGAACCCGATGGGACCCTCGGAGTAACAAGTGGATCTGTTACGAGGAGTGCTGCTGCTGCTGCTTCAACACTGTATACTGTTTCAAGAAGCTCAAGCCTTCACGTGAGGCATGACGATTTTTTACAACCGGATAAACAGTGATGATACCGATCGTGAGGGCTGCCGAAGTGGAATCGAGACCATGAATAAACATACGCGGGCACGCATACAAACATGTAATATCACGACAGGCCATGAGCCATTCCACGCTGTTGTGCGCATATAACCGAGAGGAAAAGTGCATGGGAACTGTTCCTGTGAGGGAGGCACATCATTGTCCCGCGCATCTCTTTCAGCCTACCATCTACCCCTTGGAAATTGCGTACTACACATAGCGCGGCATTGTATTAAAAGACCATTATCTTAACCTCCCTAACCACAAACATGTTTATAAGATCCGCCGTCTGATCTGATTGTTGTTGTTGTTGTTGCTGCTGCTGTTGCTGCTGTTGATGGTGTGTGTGTGTATACATGTGTCCGGAACTCAGAAAGCAAGCCCAGGAGTCAGTTGAGATACGCGTAAAAAGTTGGAAGATGAGGTTATCACTGTGTGGATATTTCCCACCGTAGCGGCTCCATGTAGAAGCAAGTATGGTAGCCGTTCGGATCATTGTCGGCACACCACATACTCCATCCCTATGGTAAAGTGGATGTTGAGAGGAGAGGCGCAGGCGGCAGTGAAAGAGGCCCGCTCTCGTCCACATGTACAGCGGCTCGGGATGGATCATCTTTGAAACCTTGGTACTCCACTGTGTGGCATGGGGATAGGGCTATGTGGACAGGGGGGAAAAAAGATTCGCCTGGGAAAATTCCTGCCATTGATCCGAAGGGAGTCAGTAGCATTAAATCATTTTAAACCCACCGAGTTCACGGTAATAAGACTAGCTTCGGATTTCAAATCACATTTTCTTTCACATCTTTCCACCCCCACCCCCCCCCACATCATCTACATCATCGTGTACACGCTCAGAATTAGGAAAATATGGTTGCATAGGCCATGTGAATGTTGGAGCATGTGTGCATAATGAAGGGGTAAAAGGGCCTCGGCGTTATTAGATGAAATATTGTGACCAAAATTTATTTGAGATTTGAGCTGTAAATTAGGATGGTACGATGTACGATCCAGTGCATGTGCGTCCACAAGCATGGATGCACATCCATGCACACACACACACACACTCACACACATACTGACACAGACACACAGACTCGCCATAAACCAGTTATTGCACTTTAGCGCCCACTCTAATGTGAGCTTAGAATTTTTCACAACTGATTATCCTCAACATTGTGTCCACCCAGTAATTCCTTGGGGAACAAAACTGGTGCGCATTAAGTCCGCCTGCCCATATTTCAGTGCATCTTTTTGGGATTAATTTGCCCCTCTTTATTCGTTGTCGCGGAGACACTGCGCAGAGCTCCGTTTCAAACTTGTTGTGTGAACTGACGGTCTCGCTCCTTTTCCTCCCCTTCATCCCGTCCCCTTTGATCTCGTAACCCCAGGACACTCATGCTAGAGAGTGGCAAATATCTTCCCGTGGAAGCAATGTGCCGGCAGGTTCAAATACGTTGATGGGCGGCCGATTACCTTTTTGGCCTATTACCTGGCTGGTCAATTGGTGAGTAAAGGCCTTTGTGACCATCACCGTGGAAGCAATTGTGTCAGTGACAACTGCGGAGCCCAGTTATTTAGTGCGGGTAGCGCGCTCCATGTACGCATAGAGGGCGTCTTCGCGAGTTTAGTTGCAATCATTCGCACATTAGCGAATGCGCCTCCCTTTCCGCCGGACAAACCTCCGTAGAGCCCTCCAATTAATGATAAGGGATTCGAGTATTGTTCACCTGTCAAATCCGCCAGGCCACGACAAGGCACTCTACCATGTCACGTCCCTACCTCATACTATTCATTTCAGGAAAAAAAACTGTATGTCCGTTGGTGTTGGAGGGAGATTCAGGGATACGATGATACATGTACGCACGGAGATCACTGAAGAATAGGAAAAGGAATCAGCCTGATTCCGAGGATTTTACACCCAAGCATGAAGGTTATTATCTTATGAGCTTGCCTCCCGCCTCACAGACATCCTCATCATGCGGCTCCTATCCTGCAGCATGTAGGCCGACTCTGGGGAGATTTCCAATGAAATGCGAAGGGGATCATAACTCCGAGCTCCCCACTAATTGATTTTTCCAAGCCCAGTGTTCTGGCCAGTAGTGGTGGAGGGCCGAGTGGGATTCATACATGAATTATTTGAAACCAGTAGCTTTTAAAATCCACTTGTTTTCCATCACTGATTGAAAGACTACTAATTGGGTATTAATAAGGGCATAAATTCATCCTGTAAAGAAATTAGCCGCAATGGTATAGAGTGAACCAGGTGCAGCATAGCAGGATTGAGCTGAATTGGCTATGTACTAACTACTAGTGCTTCCACAAAACGCAGGGGCAGGTAGGCGCAGAGTGACGAAATCGTACTGTGCCACTTGAAAACCCTTATAGCTATGACATAATGTCTTCAAAGACAAAATCATCCTTTTACTTAATCATCGTCATCATCATCATCATCAGCAGTAGCAGCATCATCATCCCTGAGCCTTGGTTCTTTGGCAAAGTACTTGGCATCATAACAGGACAGCCCGACTCACTCAGTAAAGGCTTACCCATGCGAAGTAGGAAAAGCTTATCTCAGTTAATTTTCTAGTTTATTGTGTGAGCCAGGGAAACCGTTGGTGGTAAGACAACTGAGTGAATTGTATCATTTACAACGGACTGTTTGCATTGTGCTCAGTTGAAAGGGAAGGAGTGAAGGAGTGAGTGTAAAAAGAAGATGTGCGGATGACGAGGGGACGGCGGAGAGGGGAAATAAGACGGAGAGGATGGGACGAAGAAGACAGAGAATAAAGGTGAAGGGGAAAAAATGAAAGAGAAATAAATAAGCGAAGAAAGATGAGCTAAGTAGACGGATGATGAAGTAGTGGGAAGGCGAGGAGATTTGCGGCTTTTTATTTTTTGTTCTCAGTCTCTAATTGCTCTCCACTTGGCTGAAACTGATGAAACTTCCCTCCAATCTAGTCGATGATGAACTACTGTCCATGGTTTTTCACCTAACTAAGTAAACCTAACTTCCTCCGACTGGTGGGCTCTATCACTGCGGGCGCCACCTTACAATGTGACTATTGTGCATGTCCTGCTTGAGTGTTTGTGTGTGTGTGTGTGTGTGTGTGTGTGTGTGTGTGTGTGTGTGTGTATGTGTGTGTATGTGTGTGTACATCCGTAGAAGCTATTCGTTATTTAATTCTAACATCCAGATGAGCTACCCCGCTGCAAATCACACTCTATGCATATTCGCCTAGCATGATAATGATCCACGCTGTACACTCAACTTGTCAGTTTTCGCAGGTAGCGTCAAACACCTTTCGAAAAAACCCATTCAACTCACCGGGTTGTTACCACCCAGAGAAGAGAAAAATAGACGAGCACCTTAATTACGTCGGAAAGTTCGCTACAGTTAATGCTCCTTACTGAGGGTTGAAGGGATAATTGATTATTACAATGCATGGGGATTGGATGATTATTGAAAAGTACCGCGAGGGGAATCCTCACGAATGCCGGTCCTTTTGACATGAGAGGTACGATTATTAAATTCCACTAAGCACATGTTGCAAAAGTGACGCACAGGCTCCAGCAGAGCCATATTTGAAGGATAAATGCCTATCAGGGAGCTATCAGTCTCGTTTCTCCCCCCCCCCCTTGACCGGTCTCAATTACAGTTTGAAAGGATATCTGTGCCTTCTTACGCAAGCTGAATACGACCCATGGCCGCCACATCAATGGACCATCAAAAATTAAAATCATTTTTAAAAAATTCCCTCGCACAAATAAGGTCGTTCGGAAAACTTTGATCTGGACACTCTGTAGACGCAAAATATAAAGTTTTTAAAAGATTAAATTTTAAATCATTTGAATGATGCTAAAATGATAAATGATTTTGATGCATAATCGAGATTTTCCAATGCAAAAAAATGTATAGCAAGTGAAATATAAATTAAATGAGAAATTACTTAGATTTGGCCATTCTAAATTCTACTTAAAGGTTCCAGTAAGTTTTCCCTTGCATTTTCAAGTTCAAACGGATGTTACACATTCTCATCAGTTTAACATTAGTTCTGTGAGAGGATTTTTTACGGAATTATTACAACAGAAGCAAAATTGTAGTTATGAAGGCTGTGTGGGCGGATGAAAAGTTAATTGTTTTTTGTTAACAGCACATGCTTGAATTTTGGGATAAAGTTAATAATCTTCTTGATTCTTATCGGATTTACGTGGGCATTTTAAATGAAAAATATATTCTGTATCTGTAGTTGGAATCAGTCTGATTTTAAAAAATCGAAGAGGATCCTAAAGTAAGGCGAATTGATTGATTCGAAAATCATTACTTTGGAGTCACTGATGAGGATTCATGGCATTGGCCCGGATCGGGAACAATAGCGTTCCGTTAAACCAAAAATTGAATCACATTTGTCACAATAGGGCGTAGTTGAACGTAGAAATTGTAAAGATTTGAAAACTTTTTCAATTGTAAAACATTATTTGACGGAAGTTTGAAGCATTTTGGCAGTTGCCCCACACATCAGCCTGACGGTCTCTGTTTTCAATTGGAGAAAAAAAAATTCTGAATGAGCAAGACATTTTTCAAGAGCATAGCGGGGCTTTGGCCCAAAGCCAATAAATAAACTTAATCAAATATGAAAGAAAAAAAACGTGTTCAGCTCGGAAAAACCTGTGAGAATTTGGAGAAACAGGGAGTTGGCTTAAGTGCAGAGGGAAGGCAGAGTGGTAGGGTTGTAAATTTCCCAACTTCTCTCTCGCTACTTTCTTTCAATTTGGCCCCCACAAGTAATTATTTTTTGAGGTAAAGAAATTAATATCCGGTCTCATGTGTGGGTTTTTGACTTGAAAAGATTTTCCTCACGTCTGTCGACATGACAATAAAATTTTCATGGTTAACTGTGTGGCTACTACCACCTGGATTTCCATAATGGTATCGGCCTACCACCCCGGTGCTGCCGTTCTGCCGCCGCCACTGCTGCCACCACCGCGGCCGCTAATGTTACAGCATATGCCCACACTGATAACCTTGTACGGTTTCCCTAGTTTATAACCCAAAGTACACAATGGGCTGATGAATGAGGATAAGTTATGATGGCAAAGGGGTTATATATAAAAGTGGGAGAGAGAGCCCTCATCCCTCTGCTCGCCCTTTCAACTGGCTACTCAATGCGGAGTCAATTATTACCCCTGCTCAAGCTGGTACGATAGTGGGACCATCATGTGGGCTCAGCTTTTCTAATGTACACACCAGATATCAAATCATTTTTTTCCATCTTTCAGGCTCCATAGCCTCAGCCCGCCGATGAGCCGGCAGTTAATATGAGAGTGCGACTTTACGAGACGCTAATAATTGCTGCAATTATTAGCCCAAAAGGAGGTGGGAGATGAGGGGCGGCAACTTTGAAAAGTTGGATAAAAGGGGCAAATCGTACATGTGCTCCCCCCATGCTCTCCTCTTCCATTCATATATCAAGCGGTTGAATTGTAGCGGAACCCCCAAAGATCCACTCGCTGACGCGTTCATAAACAAAGGTAAGTTATACGGCATGGTTAATTTCCTTTACATTACCAACTCCCGACATCATCGGTGCAGGTCGAGGGTGCACAGGATTTTTCTGCTCTTAAATTGGTTTTCCGAGGTACTTGTTCTCTCTCTCTCTCTCTCTCTCTCTGTCTCTGTTTGCTTCTTTGGATCATATGGGGAATGACGGGTGGGTCTCAACCTCACACAGAAACAAGTGGTTGGCTACCATTTCTCCTGTTGCCACCACCACTGCCGCCACTATACGCCGCTAATTTGCTCACAGAATCTGTCTAACAATCATGTTAAGGAACGACCCAGGCCGCCGATTTACCCACAAATAATACAAACAAGAGGGATGGAAATTGAAAGACGAAGAAGAAGAAGGTACGTGATTGAACGGACCTGCACCCACCGTCATGAGAAAAACCAACTATGACTTGCAAATCTCCACGGCCCATGGTGCTGCTTCTGCTGCTGGGTTCTCAAAAAATCCAACGTTCCCATACGACGCAACCTCTGTGAGTGAGAGAGCAGTGTAACGGCAGCACCGCCATCGCCATTACACCACCGAGGGACAGGTTACAGCCTGACTCCCTTAATCATTCTCCTAAATTATGTCTTTTGTCCCGAGCTTCCTCACTCTCGTCAGTCCTATTCCATCCGCTGTGTGTGATGATGAGAAGAGGAGTCATACACACAGTATGACAGGGCTCAGCTTCGTCCGCCACTAAAACCCTCGTCGTCATCCTCATCCTCTCTCTCTCTCTCACACACACACAAACAGCGTTAGTGTGTGGATCTCCCCCATACGTTTGTTATTTACTCTTAGAGTTTTTATTTGTTTAGTAGTTTTTCCTCTACCTCTGGATTATGATTAAACATGGGTAATCACGTAGTGAAGTTCACGCAACGCAAGGCTCACTCTTAAGTCACTCAGTCAGTGCACTCACTATACCATGTAACATCCGTACCCTCCGAAGAGCAATTCATGGGGGTTATGTTAGGCCGTGCTTGAAGCTAGAGTGTGGTAATTACTATGACCATCATCGACAACATGATGCCGGTATGTGTATGTATGCATGTGTGTGTGAGTATGTGACTCCGGGGTAACCTTACTCAACAAGAGTGAGCAGAACTGGTGCACTTGTTTTGGACAAAGCAAAGAGCAATTTTCATGCTATGCTGGGAAAAAATCAACTCGGTAAAATCTAGACAAAACAGATTTTTGTAAAAAACAAAGGAGCGGGCAACAGTTGACTGCACATGGCAAAGCCGCCGCGCGGCTCAAATATAATTGTGTGCGTATGCATGGTCGTTTGTGCGAGAGCCGCTAATATGCACAGAACGCAGTGGCACACAGTACCACATTTCCCTCTCAAATGGCATTTTAGGCGGCAGGAAATCAACTTCTAGCGCAAGTTGCAGCGCTAGCCTACAAGTGCATTAGGCTGCAAAAATGTGGAAAATAAAATAATGTGCGCATGTTTCGTCCTTGTGAAGCTGACCCATTTTGCAGTGTATGATCCACGCAAACTTCTGGTCCGACAAAATTAATTATTCCAAACACCTTGGCCTAGCATTATCATTAATTTTGGAATTAACTAAGCATGCCACGTTACATCCTGATTTGTGCTAACAATAATTAAGTCTCCGTTGTGCATCATACATGTAATTTTGGTACTAATTTTTACTTGTCACCTGGAAACATAGGCCAAATCCGTGAAATACCTTGTAAGAATGGCACATGCCACATGAAACGCACCAAAAGTGAAACCGTAAACACGGCATAAGTCGGTAGTAAAAACTGACAATTGAAAAGCTCATCAGCTTCATCTCAATAAAATCTCTCATTCATGTCTGTACTATGCCGCCATAGTAGACTCACATGGACAATATTACTGTTAAACAAAGACTTAATTAACGGACAGTATAGAGCTCTATTTGCACTTAAAAAATGGAATTTGAACTATGAGAGAAGAGGATGAGAGGAGATCATAATCATAATCAGATCATAAGCGCGGAGCAATGTGTACAATTTGAGGATTTCCACCCCTGTCTACCTCGAACTGCACTGCAACCATGAATCAGTTCCCATATAATGCCGTTTTCATACCTCTCCCCCGCTCTCTCGTGAAAAGTACAAAATCCTCTTAAGCACTTGTCATACTGACTCACAAATTACAGCACATTACCCTTCATCTGTATACCTCTCGCCGTTCCGCATCCAAATTAAGAAGCCACTGTAGGATACAGTATATGCGGCATATGTGCGGAGGAGAAGGAGCAAATAGGAATAAAATAAAGCTCAGCCAGATTCTCGCATATGTAAGGACTTGTGTACGCGCATAGTGACGACTAACCAGCACTAATCATTATGCACTGGCTGAGCCCTTCATAGTTTCGTCGTCGTCGTCGTCGTGGGGAGGGAAACGTTTACAGCGTTAGGAATTAGGCAGGATAAGACGCGATGTCGGAGAAGGTGAGAATGGAGCGTGTACGAGGGGACGGTATGGAGGGGAAAGACGGGAACGGTGAGAAGTGTATAGCGGTTGAGCTTCTTCAGATCTTCTCCTCTTAAAAGGCGTCTCCAGCAACTCAACAATCACATTCACAGCGTAAATAATTCCTCACTGGGTTGGATATATACATGGTGTAAAATTGTTGTGGTGTTATATCTTTATATGTTACTTTTATATTACATATGTTATCTCTCTCTCTCTCTCTCTCTATTTCTCTAATTCCAAATTGCCCGCTCCATCGGCCTAGTACCTGCATGAGGACTTAAGCATTTACATTAGATTAGACAGCGATAGAATCAAAACTGATTTAATCCATTTTACGTCTTACAAAGTCTTACACGGATTGAATTAAAGGGGAACATTGTCGGTTTCTCCATCTAATCCCTTCCGTTCCCAACTACTTCCTAATGGAGTCTGGAATATGGTTTTAGATTGAGCTTTCAATGTCACACTTCCCTGCTAAACGGCACTGACATGACCATGCGTGGGGTGATAACCATGCTGACCCGATCTACAATTCATAAGGAGCTTCACCCACCACAACCTCAAGAAATTTGATCAATTCACACTCGGAGTTCCCCAGTGGTGGCAAGGACCGGCTTCATGTATCATGGATAAGACGGATCTAACATTGTGTGTAGTTTAATGCGAGATGCGGGGCTCAAATTGACGGTTTCAAAAACAAATATGACAGAACAGAAAAGAATTGAGCCTCAAGGACTTGTTGGACAATGTTTTACCTGGGGCTGTGGAAACCATAGCTGTCTCAATCTGTCCTCACAAAATTGGAATGAGTAGAAATATTGGAACAGAGGGCATAATTTAAGACCGCAACCGCAAGGGCGATTTGATATGCCGGTAGCTTAGTGACTTCATCGGCACAATATTTCCAATAATTTGTTCTCAACCTGATAGGAGGCAGACAGGCGGGAGAGCGAAGCTATTGCCAGAAGCCCGAAACGATCAAGTTTTTTCCTTCCCTTTCAATCCGAAGAGTTGCCTACAAAAGTTGAGTTGATGAGTAAAACGGATACTCGTCAATTATTATCTCGGCTCACAAGAAACCCTTTGAAGATGCCGCTGGGAGGCCGGCCCTCTCGGATCACAGAAGCGTTCCGACACAATACGCTCGTGCTTCGTAGGACCTCTACAGGAACGAAGGCACCCACACGGCACGGAAGAAACTCTGCTCGCGCAAGCGGTCCCTCAGTCAGGGGTTTCACACACTGAACGCTGGCGATGATAGAGGACGAAGTCGTTCGCACACTCTAGTGACTGATGGCGGCACTGGCTCAAGGAGTCATGCTGATTGAAATGGAAAAAAGTAAGATGGCTCTGTGGTAGTAGCCTGGGAAAGGCGAACTGCTCAGTCCTAATAAAACAGCTTTTTTATACAGCCAAAGGCCTAAAAAGAGAAGACTATTACCAAAAGCAGGAAGTCTGTTTGATTTCAATCATTCGTATGAAATTTCAATATTTGACGATTATCTGTTACTGTTCGGATGACGATGATGGCAACTGCATTTTGGGAAGGATAATTCTTCCAGCTCTGCATTCAAGCTTTTGAGAGGAGAGTTGCGTTTGCGTTGAGCTTAATGCTTGCATTCTTGTGATTGCTTAAGAAGGATTAACAATGTTTTCCCTCCTCAAACCTGCCCGATTATATGATGATTACATGATTATGTGACGATTATATACATAATATGAATGATTCTGGCATTGCGGTAACACAAAAAACCCTCATATCCTGCATACAACTTGCAGTGATGTGCACGAAAAGCCCTCATTTAAGCTAACGTTAAAATTCATGTTTTGTTACCGTAGCGTAATCTACGGGCCAGCCTGCAAAACCTGCATGAGTAACGTGCCATAAGAAATCCGAAACCCTGAAACCATAGCTCTCCGTTTAGGCATTGATTTAAGAGGAAAGCAAATAATGCACATTGTTTTGGGACACCCTGTATATGAAATAAAAACTTTTATCCCTGCAATGCTCGGAAACATCTATTTAGGAGTACTATCGAGTTATTTTCGTAGAGGAAAAAGATGTTTGAATCACTAAATCACATTCAAGATAGGAGGTCCACAATCCCTGTAATTACCAGCAAACATCAAAGCATATCCGTTCGTTGCGAATGGGCCCACATCAGGGTGTTTTTGACATTGAGAAACATCCGAAACATATTTGCGGAGTTCATATTTACAGCCGCAACCGGCACTCAGTAACTCAACGCTGCATTCTCCTACCAGTTCTTTGTCTTATACTGAATCGTGACTTCGGACAGTAATGCCTTACATGTAATGATGATGATGACATGATGAGTAATGAATACCACCGATTAGCTGCGGGTCATGGTGGTCAGAAGCTTGATATCATTCATTTATTTGTATGTTTGGAGGAGGGTTGGATCCAGTAATTTGGATTCTCAAATTTCCTGCAGTTCTACGTTTATTTTTATAGGTTCATGGCTAAATTTTCATTGATTGAAAGGTGCGGCATCAAAATACATTTGCGCAGTAAAGAACCGGAGAGAACAGGTTACGAATTCGATGCAATACTTACAATTTTATCGGCACCACCAAGATCTAAATCCGTGGTTGCAATTGGTAAAGCGTAAGGTAAAGCGATTCTCAAAGCTCGAATCTCAATGGGTTGAATGAAAAGTGGAATGTGGTAGCTATGAGATCACATCACGTACCGAATATATTTGGATATATTATAATGTAAATAAAGTATAATGAAATTAAAGTTCCTGACCGTTGTCAAACGTGATCTTAGCTGTCCGCCTGTAGTTTCATACGGCGCACAAAACTAGACGGTTTTGTGTTTAGAAATTTTGACAGCTGGCGTGTGATGGCTTTTGCACCTGAAGCAAAAATCAAATGCAGGCTTGTGCAGTTTAGCCGTCGAAATGGTAGTCTTAGTCTGGTGTGGCCTCTGTCAGCGTTGGGAATAGTCCGCTTGTTGTCTACTAGCATGAACGCTAAACAAGTGAGGAAGTAGCGGAAAGACCTTAGGAATAGATAAAGTTAGATGAAGTAGTTTGTCAAAAGTTAGCTTGAATTACTGCGCAAATATATAGAGCAGCACTGAGGGGTCCGCGCACATTTACGTTTAATTACGCCATGCCAAGGAGAGGTTTTTCCATCGCTGTAAAACACCTCGAATCAGCACTACCTGGGTAATATCAGTACGTTGGGTCATTAAAGCAATTCTGTATCCATTCCCGCTGCGACTCCCTGCGATCATGTCATTTACATACAAAGCGGATGTTTTCTGTCTCTCAGTTCGGAGCCGAAATAATTGGATGGTTCAGACTTCCCGAGGGACTCCTTGAGAGCCATCTTGCTTCACGAAACCACATTAAGTTGGACACTCTGAAACAGTACATTACAGTACCACTAGAGTGTGCGAGTAACTTCAAAGCACAAAGAAACGTCACCAACAACTAAGTTTTAGAATTTTTGGAGTGGCCAACTCACGTACTGATGAGCTTGCGCTGGTGATATTAGCATCACTGTTGAGTTCTCGTATTATGCATTGAGTAAAACCTCTAACTAGGTGATAGAAAAACGCAGGGTTTGTGCATGTCTGTGACATCTTGCCTATGGACGCTTAAAACTTGCGAAGCCTACGTACATAATCAAAGATGTCTTTCCAGACCAACATAATAATTATCAGTGGCAACGTTCTACTCATATACTATGTCAGCATTCCCTGCGATAGCACTAATTACAAGAAATTTAAGCAGTAGTGTCAACGAAAGGGCTAACGTCTATAATGACAGCAAATAATAATGCAATGTGTACGGGGCGGCTGTGACAGAGGGTGGAAGGTGGCAGTGATTCTCGGAGCTTTCCGACGGGGAGCAACGCAGTTCCCACTGAAAACGAAAGAAAGACTAAAGAAGTAACAGAATCATCTCACCAGCGTGATGTGGGGCGGTGTCCATAGGGACACACACTGCCATTGACAACTTGTGAAGCGGAGTACACTTATTCTGGTACATCCATAGTAAATACTGTGAGCTCTACTCGCCGTCATTAGCGGGTAGATTAGAGGCTGAGAGAGATTAATGACTCTTACATGGGGAACGCGTGCTGATACGCACTGTCATTTATACCAATGCTGGACCACTACCTACATGTTGACCCTGTCAATTGTGGAGAGGGAGGTAGGGGTGAACAGCAATGGAAAAAAGAAATGGAGTTAAAAGTTTCAAAAGACTGGGGGGAATATAAGTAGCAATCCAGAGCTCATTACGATTCCCAGTTCGGTTTTCCGCTGTACAGCCACGGATTTAAGCTTGAATAGGCACAGATTGATTAAGCTTTCGGTGCACGTAGCACTGTCGGAGGGACAGGCATCCGGTAGGCTGGTTCCTTTGGGATAATAGCATCTCTGATTACGCTTTCTGACGGCCAGGGCACCACTCGATTTGCCATTCTGGATCACTTCGTTCCATCTCCCACATCCTTCCACTGAAAACTGTCTCTGTGATTCATTATGTGTGTGAATGACAAAATGCACGGGAATTCCTGTAATTTGAAAGACCTTTGCAATGATTAGGTGGTTCACATATGTCTTTTGTATGCACCACAGGAGGAACGGGTGAGCCCTCGTTTCCACTGTTTTCGCTGACCTCTCATTCGCAGGATGAGTTCAACGTTCAAACGTGCACGTCAAACCAGCACTTTATTGAGCCAGGAGTCATGGCTGAAGATGTTCCAAGTATCATGACATGACTGATCTGAACTAATACGTAGTACGAATTGAGACGACTTAATCCCGGTCGTGCTCGCAACGCTGGATTGCTTTAGCACATTTCGTTCCTATGAATGAACACATCCCTTTCACGGAATGACGTCAAAAACTTTACTCCACTGATTGACAACACACAGAATTGTTTATTTTATTAAACTGGTTAATAACCTAATGAGTCTTGTTTATAATTCCAGCTATGGCTCATGAGAGAAGTGGGATTTGAGCTCACTTGGGACATTGCAGACTCCTGAAACGTTTGGCCTGCTCCGCACATTTTAAATGTTCATAGTGAATCCCTGGATCATCAATAACTTAACTATGGAAGGACACACGCTCGGGCTTGTTGAGACACTCAATCTTTATACACCGTTTCCAAGTAATTGTCATGGGAAAATAGAGGAGAAACAATGGAGGATTACCTGGTGAACTACATAAATAGGACTAGATGCTGGTAACACAGAGCATTTGGTTCATTGTTGCTTCAGCCAGTTGAGGAACCTGAGTGTCGGAGGGCCAAAAGCCCCAAGTCATGATGAGTGCATTGTTCATATCATGAGCGGAACGAAATCCTACAACGAGTCCGAGGGTGACAATATATGACTCATCCCTTTGTAAAAACAAAACTAGATCTGACAATATACTTTTACAAGCTGACCTAATCTACGGAGTGAAACACGCATTTTTTACGCACTCACTGACAGCACGATGCTTCCAATTCGGAGTGAGTGTACCCCATACAAAAAAAATCAGCCAACTCAAATTACTTCTCCCGAAATCGAAATCATCTTTCTCGCACAGGAGAAACTCGGGCATTGCTTTTTACAAACTTGTTCCGCTACCTATTTGTGACAACGAGATGACCTTAAAGACCTCAGCACACGTTCAAAACTACAGTTCTCTATATGATGCAATTATATTATTTTTATTACTATTACTATTGTTATCGTTACCCACTAAATTTATTGAGGTTTACACTTATTTCCCGAGCTTACTTACATACGTTGTACAACACCTGCACGGGAACGACACTAGCGCGAGCAGTTCGGGCAAAATTTCCCGATCCAGTTGACTTTTTTGTGCACAATCCACAGTATATTCTCACATCTGATGGCCCGGTAGGGCTCAGAGTCAATTTCCCTTCTATCGCAGATCCTGGAGCGGGGGGACCAACGGCTTATTCTGGTGAAAAGGCCAGCAGTAGTAGGAGTAGAAAGAGTTGAATAGGAGGTTCGTGGGGTTGAGGTAAGGCTTTATTTCATCACGGTTGTACACTACCTGTCAAAACAATAATAAACATTGCTCAATATTGTGAATAAGATTTTCCGGGGGGTCTGGCGGTGGCTCTGAGCGCTTCCTTAGAATCCTATGAGTCCCTCCATTATGAGCCGCTGTTACCGACAGAGCTCAAGCCAGCGCATAATCGTAAATCACGGGTAAGAGTCAGGATACCGCGAGGAGGCGCGATGTGATGAGTACCAAAGATTTCAAGCCATCTTACTTTATCATCCTTCATTAAGATCTTGACGGCAACTTTCCTTGCCTGTGGGATCTGACACGGGGAAGTCAAGTCCTGCTGCAGTTTTCTCTTTGTCTTGTACCGCCGATTTTGAAACCAGATTTTCACCTGTGAGAAATTTGATGACAGTTAGAATGAGATTTTTACCTCTAATTACTGTCAAACTCGAGTCATTGCAACTGCATCCGAATCATTTCTTTTTTTACAAGGGACAAGGACAATGCTAAAAAGATTATTGAACTTCAAGCTTTTGATTCAAAAGTCATTGAGTAGAAATTCTGTTGCATTCGTCCGTGGTCTAGACTGGGGAGCTTTGGATGGAAACTGTGGAGTGAACAGCAGCATTTTCCCAGTGGTCTGTGCCCCGCACACTCCTCAACCAGTGCCACACACGAAAAGAGCAGCGGTTGGGATCTGTACGTCCACACTAAGTGCATAAGTCTTGTCACTTAATTTTGTCTTAAGTGCCCCATGGAAATGGAGTGTGGCGAGGAGGCTGTTCCAAACTGGAGCTGCGAGGAAATGCTGGGCGGACGGAGTGCGATGACATGTGTTGATTAAGGAAATGCATATGGTGGCAGAACGTCCTCCCCTGAACCCTTATATATGCTTTCCTAACTCGGCTCAACCCCATTTGAAATATTCTTATGACGCTGCACTCGCACACACTACAATTGACACCTCGAAGTAGGGGCTAGCTAACCATGCTTTGATTTTTGTAAGTCTTACTTGAGTTTCGGTGAGTTTGAGGGCTTGAGCAAGATCCGCCCGCTCAGGACCAGACAAGTATCTTTGGTGACTGAATCTTCGTTCGAGTTCATAGACCTGAAAACATACATATTTTTTTAGCTCTTTGAAACCATCGAGGGTGACATTATAAATGAAGAACTGCGGCAGGTAGTGGCCGAATGTAAGGAAATGTCGGCTCGTACTTCCCGAGCTTTTAAACCGTTCCACTCAACAATGTCGAGTGGGCATGGCCACGTAATGAACATCCGCTTATGTTCAGATGTGCATGCATACTGATGAGGGCCGCCGGTTAATTGAATGGTTTAAACACGTCTTTGAGGATCTATTTATGAATGCTTACCTGTGCATGAGAAAAAGCTGCTCTGGAACGTTTCTTGCGGGGCTTCATGTCGCTATCTGAAATCATCCAATTTCATATGTTGTTACACCAACTCAGTCAGTCCTCATCATTCTCTTATCCGACCGTATCTTCCTAATAATATGCGGTGGCTACTCATTCACTGTGAATGGATTTGATGTCGTTTCCTTCACCTCAAGGCCCCGCAAAGAGTCATGAATATGATGCATTCCATCCCGTAAACGGGGAGAAATCTTAAAGATTAAGCGACTGCTGCAACTGTTTTAGTTTACAGTATAATAAATGATATAAAACTGTCAAGCCGTTGTGGAAGTGAGTACTGCAATGATGCTCATCTACTATAATTACTTTGGTAGCCAAAATATATGTAGGAAAATCCAGCATAATAAGTTAAGAAAAGTACACAAAACTAGAATTTCTGAGAGTTTCAATGGTAACTTCTGAGTTCAAATTGTTCATAAAATACAAAATATTTAGTCAAAAATACTGGAAACTGTGGACCAAAACAAGCGAAACAATGTTTCAGTTGTTCCGTCACGTTATTAAGCCTTCGCAAGCGCAAGCATATTGGGCGTCTACAAAGTGGAATCGAATGGACAGGAGGAATCTTTTAAAAGTCGAGGAGCGAAGTGTATTTACAACGAAATTCATAAACTTTTCGTAGATGACAAACAGGACATTCTTAGAAAATCAAATAGAAAATTATTAACAAAATTACAATTATTGTGTCCTTTTCCAACATGCAGTTTAACCTGAGTAGTTTATTATGCTCTCTCGAGTTGCCCCAATTTTACTGAGAAAAATCCTTTTTCTTGTTGAGTTCCCAGCGTAAGCGCGAATGCAGTAACTAATTTCATCAAAGAATTAAGTTTTTTGAAATAAACTCAGCTCTAGGTATGCTTCAGCTCACTAATGAAAGCGGTAGTCTAATGCACCGGTGTAATGGTAACACCGGGAAATGTTCCCCATAGCTTTCCTAATGGCGACAAAATACCGTTGAATTACTGATCTAGAAATCTGCATTTTAATGAACAATTTCCCGGTTCCGTATGAAAAATTGATAATGTACAATTGCACGATTGACAATCCATTACGCAACAATACGGTTCCCATACATATATGAAACCCTGTGAGTCTAGCCTACAAAAGGTGTACTGAATAGGCTCATAGCAGCAATCCTCACATATTAGCGTATGCATTCGACGGTCCAAATAAATTTTCCCAAAATTAAAATGTCTCCGAATCCACTTTCCATATCCAAGTTGTGTACCGTCATACAACTTGCAATTGCACTAATACAATGGCAGACGCTCAGATGCAACACCAGGTTTCCACACAATGAGAAGCTCCGGCTCAGCCCGCTCGAGCTAATAGCAGGTGCGGGCCTGTGAGCTGCTGACACTCTTATCAGTGGTACAACAGCTCTTACAGTATAATTGAAGCAAGCGAACTCACCTTTTAGTTGGTGCTTCATCCTCATGTCCAAGGCCTCACTGTCCCACTCCGTCGGTCTGGATCCCCTCTCAGATTCCCCCGAGTGACTGGATAGTATAGTGCTCCACACTCCGTCAAAGTTTTTATTGCTGAGGATATTTTGAATGGAGAAAGCAGTTGGTAGATGTTCGTCATTTTTCGATGTCATTGTTTAAAGTGAAAGCACTGAACTCACAGGGTGTCAAAATAATTCAGGAGAGTCCACTTTGTTGTTGTTGTTGTAGTTATTGTTGTTGTTCCGGTCTGTGGGACTGTTCCCAACTCCGATGCAAAAGTCTCCCGTGAGACACTTTCAAATGGTATCGTAGTTGCTGATGTTATTTAAATCAACCGAGTTTGGAAATATTGTCCAAATATTATTTTGCGGTCAAAAGTAGTGGAGAGATCCTTCCCAGCTAAGCCATAGACCGTCTGGTAGTGATGATGATAATTCCTGATTTGGTTAAATCCGAACATTCGCCAACACGTTACTCCACGCCGCCCAGCTGCCCATGCACAAGTCCATGACTAGTCGGTAAGAGACTTTCACACAGCACGTAAGCCCAGCAAAGTCTGACGGAAGGAACTCAGTCAGCACCAAATGAACGATGTCCTTTTCACTACCCCATTAAAAGTTGGGCAATTCACAGTGAGATGTTAAAGCGTGAAGACACGACGGATTTCCCTCTGTAGCTACAAATCTATGCACGGCGAAGGACTTGAGTGAGGAGAAGAAAATGACTTTGGCCAAGGGTGGTAGTTTGCTCCTCGAAGCCTTTTGGTGATAAGTTGGCCTGGCTCGGGTGGGCTGACATTGTGCGGAATGATGGCCAATTGCCTGAGATAGACTGAATGCGCAAGCCACACGCGGAGCTCTCGTACACACACTCGATGTCTCCTAAGCTGGATAGGGCTTAGCTCCCTACATACACTTGTCCCTCCCGTGTGTGCCTCTTCCCAGACATTTAGAATTTGATATGAGAGCTGTAGTAGTACTACTACGACAGGACAGGCCGGGACGGGATTTAGAGAAAAAGTATATATGTGCATAGTTGCATATATATATACGTATATATATATATATATATACGTATATATATATATATATATACGTATGCACGGTGCACGAGATGTGAGCCCCAACGCAAACATATGCTCACAAGCTGACTGCCGCAGAGGACTGGGAAATGGAGGAACGAGAGGGAATCAGTAATTCGTATAAAGCCTGAGCTATCTACAGTATTTACTCACGTGTGTGTTGACGAGCAGTTTCCTTCACTTGACTTCATCTTCCTCAACTTGTTACCCTATCCTTCTGTTTTTTGAATTGCCAGTCGTTAAGGCAAATATACTCAAGTCGGTTGGCATTACGTTTAACCGCACAGGCACCACCGGAATCGTGGCTCTGTCAACCTTAGGCTCTGGTCATACGGACTCAAACATTATGCTACGTTTCCCCTCGTACCCCCCACCCTGTTCCGCATTCAAATTAGAAACCAATGTACGATACAGATGGGTAGGAGACTGAGCTAATACTCTCTCGGAATAATACTCAACCAGACTCCATCATAAGGACTACTTGTACGCGGAGCGACGATTAACCATTATGCACTGAGCTCCTCCTGAAGTTTCTTTGTGTAGTGAAGACGGAGTCGTTCGGGATGAGGTTGGCGGAGACGCTCCCACTGAGAATGTGCGAACGGAGCGTGTGCGAGGGTGGGAGAGGTAGACGGGAATAGTGAGACGTATATAGCGGTTTAACTTCTCTAACTTCTTAACGGGCGTCTCCAAAAACTCGGCAGCTTCACAGCCCAAATAATTCCTTGCTCCGTTGTTTACAATTATTGCGGCATTCAGTAAGCAATACCGGAATAGATAAGGGATGGGAATGCCGACCCCAAAAATTGGAGACCTACCACTACTTTCAAAAACTGTCACTACCCGAAGAAATCCCAAGGCGGAACAAAAAAGATCCATGCGTACTTATTCATACTCTTGCGTGCCACCAGGAGTACTAGTACTAGTACCCCAAATATCTACTGCTAATTCCAGGCTAGAATAGCAGTCTTTAGCGCACGGATAGCTACAGTTTAGAAGAGTTCCACTGTTTATATGTCGTCGGTATACGTCATAATACAATAGTAGGGATGAGTGGGCGATTTTCTTGAGTGCATTTGCTGTAAGCTAGCATCGTGTCAAGCTAACAAATCTTTAAGGATGAGCTCGTGGCTAGGTGGCTAAAGGTTGAACCCATGCCACGCTGTGCGTTGGCAGCTTTAGTTATGCTTCGAATGCACTTTCAAAAGTCACTCTAGCCTACAACGAAGTAACTTTGTGAAGTAATGGGAGAAAGTTGGAATGGAAGGTTATGTGCATTATACATTGATCCATGCTTTCTTTGTAAGAAATTGAAGCTGTGATTAAATGAAAAAAGAATTACGCTACATTGTTATATTGAATTGGAAAAAATTTTCAAACTGCTACTACCGATACTGGTCTTTCCATCTGAGAAGTGGACCAGCGAGAAACCCAAGAATGTCCATGCATATTTCTGACTACATTCCGTTTTACATTAATACAATTTCAATTTCCATGCCCTCTAATTTCATCACTTGAACCTAAAACTGCTTTCTCATAAGAAAGTCTATAATCGTCCACAATTCATAATGTATGTGTTACTGTTTTTTGCATTGTCGCCAATTTATACCGGTAGTTCCGCAAGTAGTACCAAGCATTTCACAATCCAATTCACACATCCGATTGAATGAGGTCTACTATATGATTGAATGAAATGAATGCAGAATGGATACTGAAAATTTGTGAGCCAGTACATTTTATGCCTAAGAAAGCCGTCAGGCGTAAAAAGTTTTAGGTATTTATCATTTTTTTCATCTAATTTCTTCCACTGCCAAATCCTTTGAAAAAAAGAACCAGTGAAATAATGCTTTAGCTTGAGCATTCCAGATTACGCTTCCTTGTTAAAAACATTAAATCAGATGAATCTGCCCTAATAATAATTTTCGAAGCACTGAAAAAAACCGGGGGTGAAGCGGTTTAATCCTCAATTTCTTTTGATTTGGTTAACCTTAATCTATAATGCATAGCTTATACTACCTCGGCTGTACTTTTACCAGGCAGACGTCAAAAACGTGGCCAAGCGATGGCTCGTAAAATAAAAATAATAGTAGACAAAAATCTACCGTCACCAGACTTTTCAATGTGTTGGGGCGGGTTGTGGAAATCATAAAAATTTCGATTAATTTCGAAAAACTGGAATGCGCAGATGTACTTAAACAGGGAATATAATTTAGGACTCCAACGAAGATTTGATGCGTGGAACGCTTAAATTTCGTACGTACAGTATATTTTCAAAAATTCCCTCCAAACCTGGTAGGAAACAGGTACGCGAGAGGAAGTGGGAAGCTCGAATTGATTTTTCGAAAGAATTTCTCTCAGTCCGCACCGGACCATGAACACCAAATAGTAGGGATGTGGATGGCATCACACCAACGTGTCTACCTGTAAATTAGGTAATTTTGTGGTTGGTATCATTAGGACGGCGGTGGAAGGTGCTTCACTGTGTGCGCGAGCGACGTGTGCGAGGACATGAGGAAAGTGCTATCACAGCACGTCAGTCCTACCTGTTCCTTGAAACGGACACCTCCGAGTCGCGTGCACTTGCGAGGGACATATGAATGGACGGACGCCCACAGAAGGCTTAATGCCCATGTATTCAACCGAGGTCCCGTGCACTTCTCCAGCCGCGAGAGTTTTTGGTGTTGCTAATGAATTGGAGTGCCACGTGTACCCCTGTGCACGGGAGTGTGCATGTGGGGCGTTGTGTGCCGGTGTGTGTTCAGACCAATATTTCGTCGCTTCACATGACGCTGAGGGTGGAGGAGAGCCTAATTTTTTGACTTCCTTGGTGTTGGTACTGCCTTGCACAGAAGCTCTCTCAGTGGCTTTCATCATATTTACACGATCCTTTCACTTAACTCTCACACTCTCTTAGGGCTCCGAGTCAGAGGTGTGAGGGAGTGCATTTCAATGGCTAGGAAAACCTGGTAATTTTACTAATGGACCAATAATCTAATGCATTCGCACATTTACGGCTCTCTCCCTCTCAATGTCGTCACCGATAAGATTACTATTATTATTATTATTATTATTATGATTATTATTATTGGGAGCGATACGTAGTGGCACTATATTCTCCGTTCAAATCATTCTCGTCGAATGACACTGGATTGAACGAAGCCTATCCCGTTGTTACTTATCACTCTGCATCGATATGATCATTATTTATATTTACTCATAATAATCTCACAGTAGGGATACATAGCCTCCCACCGCCTCTTTGGCACAACTCAGGATAACTTTGCTCTGCAAAATAGTGAGATAAAGTAACTTTTAGAATCATCCGTGCCATTCAACCGTAAATTATGACAAGTGTGAAACATTGGTGACGGTGAAAACTTTATTCGAATATTTCATTGTACATTATGTATGTAAACGTTCGGATGCCTATCCTAGTTCTTCAGACAGACAGACACAATGCGATAGAATGTACTCAAGTAAGATGAAAGGCACTCTACGGTAGGAGCAAAGTACGATGGAAGTCTCTGGAAGTCTCTTCCGTTTTGTACGCCTGCTTGCATGTGTGGTAGAAATATAGGCTGGGATGTATGCGTGTGTGTGTGTGTGTGTGTGTGTGTGAAATGCCGATGTTAACGATGGTGCTTTGATACAGACGGTACTACCACAGAGAAAAGACCTGGGGAGGAACGAACGGATCCCAAATATACAAATAATACAAAGAGCTCGGAGCAGATCTCAAGAAGCCGGTGGAACACTACTACTGATGTCAGAGTACTGCACACAGGATTGGGAGCTTTACTATCCGCGTCAACTCTGCGCAGTATCGCACCCCCACTGCCCGTACAATAGGTCGAGGAGGGGATCCTTGAAAACAGTCATCCTCAAGTATACTCGATTATGACAGATATTAAATTGTTTTATTAACAAGGATTTACAAGTTTGGGTGCTGGTGGTGAGAAGACGGGAGGGAAAGAAAAGGGTTATATACGGAACTTCCGACCGGCAGCTCTGCTTACTGTACAAATACCACCCTTGGGATATCTATCGATCCCAGTCATCATCATGGGCGAACAAGTCTTATTTACGGATCTGAAATCATAGCGATGGTTCCCAGTCTGGCCGTATCCAAGTGTTGTCATGGCCATGTAATGTATAGCCTGTTAGTTGAGCACTAGCACACTGCCACTGTGTGGAAGCCTGAATGTATATAACGTCTTCCAAACAGTTTCCGTTTCACTTTACCGTACAGCCAAAGAGCGGGAGCGACGTTGGACGGATCCTCCATGCCCACGTAGTTAGTCTTTGTGCAGTAAGTACACGCTTAAGTGAACAGTGCGGAGATGCGAGGGGGATAGAGTGAAGAGAGCGGAGTGTATATTTGTGCCTCTGTGCTCCCCATATATGCGACGATATAGCGTGAAAGCAGAAACCAAATTTAACTCTCATGTTGAAAAGGATTTCTCGGGTAATGTAAACACATTTTAGGAGGCCCACACACATTCCGTTTACATGGTCATCGTGTGATGCTCGCCTCAGATCCTATTTCTTCATCATTTGCCTCCCATTTACGCTCTTGCACTTCCACTCACTCTTTGTATTGACTCCGTTAGACTATTGACTCGAATTGATCCCTCAAAGTATGGCGAGAGTGTAATGCATAGAAAAACATTTTTACGACAGCCCTGTCAAACCAAGTCCGGGATAGTTTGTCCTGTGCATGTGCGTGTGTGTGTGTGTGTGTGTGTGTGTGTGTGTTTGAGCTGTGGGTACACAGCTGATTTTTTTAGTTCACCACGAGTATTGGCTCATCGTCAAACAATTGTTAGTGGATGTGGAAGTGTACTGATCATATGATGAGCTCCAAAAGACAAGGGGTATATGACATTGTATATTGCTTGACAAACACGTCAGGTTCCCGGATTCCCAGTAGGAGGATTTTGAGTGTAGCCGTCATGGTGTCATTGTTTATTTCACGTGATTGCTTCCGCTTCAGAGGAGAGGGAGAAGAAAGGGAAGAAGCCCAAGCTATAGAGGTAGAGGTAGAGATGTGATGGGCCGACTCAAGGGAAATTCGATTAAAGGGATGGACGGGCTCGTGTTAGTGCAGAGACCCTGCGCAGTCTTATGCTTTGCTTGTTCACCGAATGTACCATCGACTTTCACCAACATGGCGTCTATAATTTTATTATCTGTGGCAAATACCGAAGAAACAGGGCCTGGGCTCTAATTTTCCTTCCGAAAAGTAGGAAAGGTGGAGTGGAAGAGTCTCGGGGGAGGAACTCAAGGGTAGTTTCATCTTTCATGCACGCTCCCCACTCACAGTCACCGCTCCCTGAACGAACGGCACTGGAGAAGAACCCAATTGCTAGATTTTTTTTTACTTCACCTCGGAGCTGGAAAAGCTGGTGCACGGCTCAACCACAGAGCGCCTTCTCCACGATCGATACGGAATCTGGGTAATCACCTATTCCGGCTGCGGAGACGAATTTCAAGCTCAATTTGATCCGCACAATATGTGTTTGATTAAGGATGAATGAGTCGTGTGTGGAGCTAGACTCTGTGCTAACCGGCCTATTACCGCGCAGTAACGCTCTTGTGTGTGCATGTGGGTAAGTGTGGGGAGCTGGAAGGGATTAGGATGAAGAGCTGAATTATTAAACATGATTTGGTACTGTAACGTGGCCTAATCGTCTATTTTATCCACATTTCACTTTCGGAAGTGTCGTCGGTGCTGGTGGAGGACGGCTGCCCTGAAGCTGGGTAATTAACCATGATCTGCCCTTTGAGACAGCATAATCCCAGAGAATGGGAATCGAGTGCATTTACAAGTGGACGTGATGTGCCTGTACACATTATTTCCGCACCCGAACCGTCCGTTTCCCACTGATTACCATTAGTTCAAGGCTACGCAACTCGGGTAATGTGTGAAACTTGACTGCATGAACTGAGTGGATGAATGAGCATTAGTTGTACCCACTCCGTCATTCTAAAATTTAGTTCTGCTTTTATAATCGAATCCCTATATAGAGACAGCATCACCAGAACTGAGATACTCACTGCAAATTCTCAATACAGCTCCATATCCAAAAACTTACGATCACTCAAATTTAAAAATGTCTTCCCAGATGCAAGAGATTTTCTAACTTGATAACCTGATTTACCCCAGCCATTGACTGTAATTTGCTTAAAATGACTACTAACGAGGAGATCCCAAGGTCTGGTTATGCGATACTAGAACTAAATGTCGTTTTCAGCACTGTCTGAAACGAAGTAACACTCAGTTCGTCCGCTTAGCTCAATTCAAGCCCACGAAAAAATAAAAACATTTGACTTCATTTTAAATGAAATTTTTATGTGATTTAACTTGGATTTAATTCTTGTTTTGTAAGGCTATCCCTGAACAATGATTAATCTCCATTTCTTACCACCTTGTGCCAAATGAAACTTGACCATTAGCAGAATGATAATAGAGCCGTAAAACTGGGGTGAGAGACCCAGCGACCTAGCGGGGATTTCTACACGTAGCCACGGAGTACACTCACATCACCTTGTATGTATCCCCATAAAGCGTTGGTCCAGAAAGGGACCCGCGGCCAGAGCATTCAATTGATTATTAGAAAATGTTAGCTGCTATACTCAAGCAATTGTCACTGGAGACCCTCACAAAGAATTTTGCACAGTAAATCCCGTAAAAATCCATTTTAAAATTATGCGTGTAAAATATGTTGTCAAATATGCGTATTTAATGGCAACGCCATTTATAGGGTGGGGAGCGGTTGTCCGTCAGTCCATCTTTCTACAAAATATCTTACGAAAGTATTGACGTATTAATTCAATCTTCAAAAAATTGTTGCCAATCTATCTGACATAATCCCTATGATTTTCAAGGCAACCCCTCACGCAGTTATGTGGGGAAAAGTGCACCCACAATTTTGGTAACGGGGAGAATGTGCAACTCCGTCCGCTTCTCAATAAAATATCACACGAACGGGCGGACAAAATTTGATCGGGTATTCGAAAACTGACGTCAGTATACTTGGCATCATCCCAATGTATTCTCACAACAATCGTTCATGTAGTTAACCGGCCATGAGGAAAAAACGGCAAGCCTATTTGACCTTACGGAGGGAATGTTCAGCTTTCGCGAATTCGCCTCTGGAAAAAAGTTTGTTAACCCAATGCCATAAACTAAATGTACAGCCGATCAAATTACACTGTTTAGTTCGTGGGTTCGTACATTGGTCCAAGATTTTGGTGGTTCATTGGCTTGTGATTGGTTTTCCGTGGGTGCATGATTTAGTTCATGATATGTGTAGTTCGTTGATATGTTATGCTTGTTTTTCGTGATTTGCGTGGTTCGTTGGTTCGTGGGGTGGGTGACTTTTTAGTGCACCGGTTCGTGGGGAAAGTGGTTTGTTGGTTCGTGGACTTGTCGGATGGTGGTTCGTTGCTTCGTGAGTTAGAATTTCACTTCAATCCCATAAGAATTAGTGAACTTTTGGCTCACGGCACGGGATTAAACCGGGCCAAAAGCAAGAAAGTTTGGCCCTTTCAGGCACCGCTGCGTGCGATGGTACAGTCCCGTTTTGATGTCGGTTGTACACGCCGTAAACATTTCTCGTGAATGACACTGCGCTTGCGGCAGTATGTACCAGCGCTTCGCTACAGGGACTCCGTTACCGCTATTTTTCCTTAGGCTTGAGTCAAACTATGCCCACAAACGTGATAAGTTTTCCTGCGTTCTAGAGAGTACTGAAAACAATGGTGTGCATGTCGTTCTTCTCGCCGATGATTATGCAGGGTGTAACCGAATGATGTATACAACTATTTTTCCTGATAATTTCTGAGTCATTCAGCGCAGAGCATCAATTGCGCTTACTACTAATACTACTCACTTTGTTTGATACTATCGTCGAAATCGGTTCATAATTACCGAAGATATGACCGCTGAAAAATTTGGTAGGGTATTTTAACATGGAAGGGATTGGGCCTGCTGTGGGAGCTAAAATTCTTTGTTTCATCAGAGTGGGTCAAATTTTAGGGCCGTGAAATGATAATAACATCATTTTATTCAAAAAATAATTAAAATAATAACTTCATTTTCAGACTTCTGTCGTTTTCCTCCACATCACACTTCTATTAACATGCAAACTAACACAACCACCAAAGTGGAACATTCTCTGCTCCCGCTATTAACACTGTTGCAGCGAGGCGAACTCTAATTCCTAATGATTTTAACCATTTTCCCACTGGAGCTTAAATGACTACTAAAAATTTGAACCGGAAGGTACTTGATTTTGATACTGAGTATGTGGAAGCTGAGAGTGTGCCACTTAGTAGCTGGACAATTTTACTTTTTTCTAGAAGTGTGCGGAGGAAAACAACGGAAGCCTGATAATGAAGTTATTTTTATTATTTACGATTCAATTATCTTTACACGACCCTGAAATTTGAACCCAATCCTGTCCATGTATAAACACCCTACCAAATTTTTCAGCGGTCATATCTTCGGTAATTATGAGCCGATTTCGACGATAGTATCAAACAAATTCCCAAAGACTCCTCTTTCAAATAAGCCCAATTAATGCTCTGCGCTGAATGGTTTAGAAGTTACGAGGAAAAAAAGTTGTATACATCATTCTTCATACTGCTGTTGGCTAATCCTGTTTTATATTTTCCGTCAATTTCACTTTAAGTTGCGAGTCTATGAGTGTCGTCGCAAATTTTTTTACCACTGTTCATGCATTGTGTTGTGCTCAGTACATTTCCGGATTTAAAACCTGGAAAATCCGGACGGAATTTTTTTTGTGATTTTCTTGGAAAGGCCTCCCTCCGCTGGTTGGACCTGTACATGTAAACTGTGGGGACTTCTGACTCACTAGGGGAGGAATTCTCATGGCACCTTAGCGCAGATTCGGCACTATGTGGATTTAAGAGATCCCCTAGGAAGATTAATAATGCCTATCTCACAGGTACGGAAATTCAGGTTTAGCTGAGTTACATGCCCGCGAAGTTTTGATTTCCATGTGACCACCACGGGGGGAGGGTATTCATCTCACCTCAAATTTTACACGTTAAATCCCATACGGATTTCCGAGTTTTGAATTTCGAGCACACTCTCATCACGTAAGAGTTGACATGTACATAGAAATTTGAAACTGGTAAATGATTTATAGAATCTGCATTCCAACCATAAAGTAGCGGCGGCGAAATTCAGCAAATTTGAATTTTCAACTTGTCTGAATCATACTTGACTTTATGAGATTCCACTGTATGAGGGTTCCTTTGGTTCCCACATGGAAATCAAAACTTCGCGGGCTTGTAATTCAGCTAAACCTGAATTTCCGCACCTAGGAGTTATAGGCATTATTAATATTCCTTGGGGACCACTTAAATCCACATAGTGCCGAATCTGTGCTAGGGTAGCATTAAAACTCGCCTTGTCAGCTAAATCTGGATTTTTGTACTTAGAATTTTGTGATTAGTGATAGATCCATGACATATCAGTCGTGCATGATCATTGATTTGTGCCACGGTGACATGTGAAAAGAAATCCTTGTAAATCTAACTAGTTGTGCCCGAATCCCCACTGTGCGGCTACTGCTGCGTGGCTCGCAGAAAGTTTGTATACCATCTCTGTACCCAGAGATACAGGATTACGATTGGTTTGTTGACTGTTGGGCATCCAAAGTTAATTAATAACATGTTTCCCAGCGGATTACGTAAGCGATGTTTGATTACCATTAGTCAAAATTACTGTTCAAAATCATCGTTTTTGACAGCATAAATTGTTATCAAAGATTTTTTACAGCGAAACTGATTTGGATGAAATTCATTCTTCATTCCCTACTTTAGTCGGATTCTAATTCTGAGGGCTCAAAAATTTCCGTTATCGACAGTAAATTAGGTCACACCTAAGAAATTAGAACGTTGCTTTCTTGTGTGATATCGTTGTCGCAAAGTTTAGCCGAAGGCCGCGTATCAACCTGTACTCAATACTCGCGAGGAATGGAATGACGAGGCTCGGCTTAGAAATAAAGAAGCCATTTTCGGCTGGTGCCAACGCGTAAAGGCTAAATTCCAATCACAAACTGAAATTTCCGTATAGTTGCGTCACCGGTAGTAGCTTCAATATATTTGTCCTGCATTAGCTCACGTGATGCATACAGTGATTGTGATCTAGATTTAAGTGACTCCAGCGGCGAAAGTTTCTTTCACGGCCCGTCGCAGTGTATCGGGAATTATTAACAATTTGCCGCTAACTATGTGTCGCAAATTGCGGGAGAACACATGTTGCGCTGTTAGCGTAAGAGAAAACTGAAATCCCTTATACTACGAGATTTCCATTCATATTCCTAGACCAACTTAAATTATATTAAAACAACTTAGCTAAAACTTCAATAACATTCATCTTCCATATCATTTACGTCTGAAAATCGCGACGTCTGTCAGAAGCGAGTGCCACTTGCAGGACCACTATCTAGTTGTTTCATTTTCTATGGATAGGGAGCAGTGGCGGTGCGCTTCTCAATCGAGTATGCTACGGCAAACATGGGCACTTCAACGGCCTTCTCTAAAAGGAAAACTGATTAAAGGCTTCAGCTTTTTGTCGAAATGTTTAGCCTGCCCACTGTCTTTCCAACAATCGCTTGCCTTTGTTTAGGTTATCCGTTTACTTCCGTATGCGTAGTGTCTATTTGTAAAATTTACCCGTTTTATCCAACCTTCCCCCTCATATGTGTGCCTATTTTATGATACGGTATCGTTTCCGTCCACTCCTGTTTTTGTTGTCCCAAACGTGACAGGCGAATTCTTCAATTCCCTGAACTTATCGTCCGCGAGCATCATAGTAATAGCAAACACCAAATTTATAACATGCGTGAAAATGGGACCTATGCTAACAAACTTTCGTTATGACGTCATAGGTAAATACTCTCTCTTTCTTACTTTAAAATACTTTTCAACAAGCTTTGGAAACAAATAGAAGAACTCGGACGAGTACCGAGATAATCCCACGGATATATTACCGCTGTATTAATTCCGCCTCCGCTGAACATAATACCGCCTGTGTAGGAAATAATTCTTTATCAATTATAATAAAGCATCAGCTTTCCTGGCAAAAGAGACCCGGCATACCTTCTCTGCAATTCCCTGTATGGACACTAGTAGTATCCGAAGGGACATGATGAGACGACAGTAGCAGTAAGATTGTGGGGGGCACAGTGAGATGTAGCCGGAAGGGTCCTCCAACTCTGCGTCCTTTTAGGCAACGGAGGGCGGGGCTAGGTTTTCGCAAACTTTAATATTAAAAAAATAGATTCTATGACTTTGGCTTACCAACCAAATTAATTCAATTGGCGGCATTATCTCAGACCATTTGCGGGAATTTCACTTAGGGAATATTAAAGCTGGAAAATGCATGCGCGGAATCATGCGGCGGGATTATCTCGCTAGCCCCCTGAAAATAGTACGCCTCACTTGCTGGGTATTCTATATTTCAGCCTGCCTGCGGGACAGGCTGCCCATGTCTAGCCGACGGTATTACTACAATAGACTCCAAGTTAGCCGACACCTAGTGATAGCTGTCCGTCACTGAGATTCACTCTACTTCCTAATCCTTTGCCCGGTTTATAATTTCGTCATTTTGTAGTTTATCCTGTGCTTCTCCCTGGCAACGCATTTATGGTTTCATTTTCATCCCTTCTTCATCCCAACTTCATTCACATTTCTCCTAAGTTTCGTTTACTTCGACGATCATTTACTCCTTGGATTTACAGTTTCATTTAAAACTTACATTTTCCTAAAAAAACCTAATATGTGCATGGAACGGCGATGACAAGCCTTCTTGTGATGAAACAGTCTCCACCAAAGCGAATAGTGGGTCTAAGAACTAGAAATCTAGATATTACTGGAAACCGGAGGCTAGCCTACCGCCAACCTCACATTCAAACCAAACTCGAACACCTGCGTCAGCATTCAGTATCTCCTATTTGAAGCTGGCCAAGGAACTTACTCATGAAGTTAAAGAAAATTGGGATATCCTTGTAGCCATCTCCGATATAAAAAATTCTCTTTGCTGTGTTTTTAGTCATAAGGACAGATTCCCAAGAATCCACATTAGATCGCTTATTACTTCAGCTGTGGTTACAACTACCGTAATCACGGCAACCTTCGGCTTTTGCCTCAGCATAGTCTCAGTTCACTAGAGTTTAAACTCAATTCACCAACCTGCTAGCACTTCCTTCCGTTCTCGCATAATGCGTTAACTCACCCCAGAGTCGGTCCATCCATATAAAAGATGTAAATGCTAACTACCCATGCAGGGTTTCCCATGGGTAACAGCTGACAACTTCCCTTGTTCTAGCACCGAGCTAACTCTGTCCTGCTGCAATTTGAAAAGGTGAGTCTGTAATCTGAACCACTGGTAGAGGTGGGATGTCCGTAGTTGTCATTGATTGTGTTAATATTTCGACGCTCTCCATATTTTGACGATTCTTATTGCAACGTTTTAAACACGCATGGATAACTATCCGCACGTATCAAGATACTGCTCAATCATCCTGAAGACTTCCCTAGACTAAAGAAGACTAACCCTTCTTTAGCCAACCGTAATTATTTCAAAAACACTCGCATTTCTGCGGACGTTTTCCAACGTGACAGTGCGCCTGATTTTGACTAAAATTTATCTGGGGCTGACAATGTTTTGTGCACTTTCCGCTTTTGAGCTGCAATTGTAAGCAGTGAAGTCGAATTTACAAAATGTGTCAGTTCCAATTTGACTACTGAGGCTCATGTACCCTAGTTGATAAAAGCCAGATTATTGCCTTGCCATACGAAAAATGTAAGCATTGCTAGAAAAGTCATATACAACTTAGGTAAATACCTTACTTTAATAATTTTTATCGAGCTGATCTTGTGTATATTTTATTTGAATTTCAAAACTCAAGGAGTGTGCCTGATAAAATATGAAATACCTCTAGATAAGTTATCTAATGCTCGACGCCAACAACCAACAGTAGTAGTTTCAGAAATGGCAGAAAGCGGGGAAAATGATTGTTTTAGTGACCAATCGCTACTTACTTCTCTCTTACCAATTAGTAAGCAAAATGAAGCTGGCCAGAGAATGCAGTAGAAGCACTTGTGGATGTAGCCTTGAATGACTGTGATGATATGTAACTTTGAAACAGATGGGCACTCGTATCATCATTGCGCGTGGTTGTTATAAATGGAGTCGAACTCGGTTGAACAGGCGCTAATGGGTTTGGTAGGGTTACAACAACGGAAGGGTCCCCGTAAGTTTGGTGGAGGGGAATTAAATTATGATTTGCTCCGACTGAAGATGATGCCAATGACTGATGCATCAGTTGGTGAGCAGCCCCCTTCGGATTAGTTGATGTTGAGGTTAGCGGTGAAAAATTTGTGGTACTATTAGCATGTGGCAGTTCCGGAGGGGGTGTTTTCTTGGACTTGTATCTGCGATTCTGAAACCATATCTTGACTTGATTAGGAGTTAATTTCAGATTACGAGCAAGAGAGTCTCGTTCATTAGCCGAAAGATAACGCTGTTCCTTGAACTTCTTCTCCAGCTCGAATACTTGGGCCTGAAAGAGTATTTAAAACGATATTAGCTAACCATATTATATGGTAACAGACATTTGAAGATTAATTTCATGATTTGGGATTAATTTGAGAATTAGGATTGAGGATTGGGTATTAACTCCCAATCCTCAATCTCCAATGGTGGAATGCT
>WJFA01000315.1:0-44682 GCA_009870155.1 Pseudobourletiella spinata
GTAATCTGCAACGAGATTTTAAAAACGCGATAATCTAATCTGTAATCAGATTACTTGGGCCGATAATCTGCCCATCCCTGACTACAAACCTGGTTTTGTGTTCAGGCTTGATGGTTCTCCAGGGCAAATACGTGTGAAATATAGTTGTGGGCAGCCTCAATGAATATGTGCCATTTTATGCTTATGGATTACAAGCAACTATTAATAATGTGTCGGTTTCTGTTCCTTTAGAATTGCAAGCCAGACAGTAGCTGCCCACATTCAGCTCAATGACAAGAAGAGTGAGTGACACGATGAGTCACCATTTCAGAAGAAATTCCTCCCACGGACAAAACGAGAAAAGTCGTTTGTCGAATGGGAATTCTCGGCACCATCCATATGATCGATCACCGCCCTCATCGTCGCATCGCGGAGGCGCACAACACGAAATTCGGGCACCACAGGTTCGCCAACTAAACTCCGACCGCCGGTCGCCCTCACGTGTGTCTCACGGAAGGCCACAAACGGACGCTCGTCATGAAGCACCACAGAGTCGCCATGTAAACTCCGAGCGACCGCCGTCTTCAAATGTTACTCGTGGAGGCGCACAACAGGATGCTCATCGTGAGGTTTCACAGAGCCGCCAAGTGAACTCCGACCGAACGCCTTCAAACGTGTCTTGCGGAGAGGCACAACCAGACGCTCACCGTGAAGCACCACAGAATCGCCAACAAAATTCCCACCTTGCCAAACTTTTCCGCACACCTGCCACCGTCCGACTTAACGATGAGGTTTCAATTTTTTTTATTCAATTCGTTTTTTATCAATAATTGTTTGCAATTTAGTCATTTTTGCGTAGGATGCCTCCGTCATTTGTCTTGGAGAACGGCCATCTCCGTGGTTGAAACAACACTCAGCACCCGTGAGCAGGGCCCAGGCATCCATTCCATCAACTCGAGAGGCTTCTGGGTTCAGCTCTCCTGGCCAAGCAGTACAGAATATTCAACAAATCCCAGCAGGAAACCGCAGTATTGTGCCAACTCCAGTTTCCAATGGAGTACCCAACAGCCATGCATCTGCTGAATCCCATGGGACGCTGCCGACTCATTCCTTAAAAATTCCACCGTTTCCCGGCGGCAGCAATACATCCACGCAGCCAAACAAGCGTCCACAGAGCGCTAGAAGTCCATCTCTCATGGACTCACTAGTGGAGCAGCGATCAGCTCATCTTAGTCACTCAGTGACCGGAAACGGCAACCAGAACTATCTTCAAGCAGGAGATGTTAGTGAAGCAGCTGCATGTCAACGGTCCAATCTGTCTCCGGTTGCAAGCAGTCCTGCGTCCAGCTATACAAGTAATTCTGGAATTCCCTCAACCAGTACGGAGGCGCTCATAACTACTACCCATCACGGAGATGTTTCCAAATCACCTAGGCAGCCATGCCCATCCTATGCATCTCCTCCCTCACAAGAGCATACATCCCACCGGCAGACTCCTGCCAATCAAATTCAAACTGCTGAATCCGCAAGTACTGCAGGCTCTTCTGCATCCACCAGGACCACGACCAGCACTTCAGCTGATATTAGCCGTGACATAGAAAAGCTACTGGACGTGGTAGGTTACGCGTTGCCCCGTCTGATGTAACGCGTATGATCCATTTAAGCGATGATATTACATGTTCGAATCAAAATTTACCTTAATTTTTCTCAACAGCTCACATCTGCGATTCGACGCAATCTACGCGGCCGCATCAAGAAGCACTACCAGAAGCCACGTGATAAAGAGACTGTGAAGAAAATTTTGACGAATGCCGTCCATGCCATCCGGGACGATAGGAGCTGTTTTAAGGACATTGTGACTTTGTACAAGGCGCTGGATCCATATCACTACAAGGAAGTGATAGAGGAGAACTGGGTGAAAATTGAAAAGCGCCGCCAGGAAAAACTGCACGAGGAAGAAATGGCGAAAACCGTCAAGGAATTAGAGGTACAAAAAAGACACATATTACGCTTTAAGTAGCTGTTAGAATATTTATGCGGAGCAGAAATCCAGAAGAGAACTATTTCACATTCAGATCAGCTTGCCCCATGCGTGGTTCCTTCATTCATCAGTTACTCCCCGAATCGCCTAGTTCGCTATGTATTACACGACTGAAAAGGGTTATGGTCGTCGGTAAAGCTTGATATTCCATGAAAATGTGGCTACTCTGTTGATCACCTCAACGTACAAAATCTATAAACGGACTTACTGAGAGTGAGAGTGTATGATTCGCTGTGGCTTAATTCATGCTCAGATATTTATGTATAGCTAACACAGTTTACACGTTGTCCGCCAAAGATTTTATACAGAATGTATGATTTTCATCATAATAAATCCACACAGCCAAATGCATCGAACCTTCTGTGTTTTTCCATGTTGTCCTGTGCCTGGTCGCAATTGTCGAAGTTTGCATCGGTGGTTTTTTATTGCGCAAAAACAGTGGTTTTTTGGTGTATTGGCTACTCCGCACTCTATATGCAGTACGTCTGCATTATAGCTCTTTTTCCCTGTCATTCGTGACTATGGAAAATCTTGGCTATATTGTAATGTCGATACTATAATGATCATTGCAATCCTAGTGACACATTGGTTTCCGGCTTTGTACTCCGAGCCGCTAAAACGTAGTGACAATTTCATAACAAGAAAATAAATCATTTCGCGTAGGAATTGGAGGAGCAGCTAAAGCAGCTTCGTGCAAAATATGGATATCAGGAGGACAGCTGGTCGAAGGAAGTAAAATGTACTGTGAACCCCATAGTGGAACGGTGAGTCTTAACTTGTAGCACAGCCAATCATAATTTTTTTCAATAACAAATTGACCACAGGTAACACATGGTAACTAATTGCATTAATTTTGGTGGTGTGTTTCACAGTTTCCTCACCGTGTATAGAAAGTACAAGGATATGGTCGGAGAGGGCTGCTTCGTCCGAAATACCGCTCATGCCAACCTCTTGAAGTTTATCAGCTTGGAGGGAGGTGAGTTCAAAAGAGTTCTCGCGGTGACGAGGGTGGCGTAGTTTAATAATATTTTTTGTATTTCAATAATTTTTTCAGTTACACCATATCCTGAGATAAATGAAGCGGTCCAGTTCTATGTCAACACAGTTAAGGAAGAGTATTTCAAAGGAGAGTCGCTCGAGTATGATCATATTTGTACTCCCCTTCATGATGACATTCAGACTCAGGTCAGAATCGCTGCAGAAACTCACCAGATTGTTCTAACGGATGAAGCGGAGCATGTCGTTGGTAAATAAAAAATTTTAATCATCCTGAGCCTGTAAAGACAACTGAAAGCTTTTCGGCACAAAAATTAATTAGTCCCTAAAATAGTCCCTAATTGCACAAAATTAATTTAATGCTATATGAAATTTTAGTAAAATCCCTCATGGGCTCAATTGTAAAGCAAACTAAAGCGGCTCGAATGGCTGATACCTGGAAAGAAATATTAGAGCATGCCCACATTGACATTGCAGATGAGCACTCCCTCCTCATTGCATTTGATAATGATCCTGCAGAGAATGACCCAGAGATGCGCGAGCAGTTGGAAAAAAATAAGGAGATCGGGGAGGGGAATATGTGTGCAGTAAGTTGCTATTTGATTCGTAAATTAGTCAGCCTACTGAGAACTTTTGTTCTTTATGTTGTGTTGCCTTGTCTGTACCATGGGCTCATTGGTATTAATTTAACACAATTCCATCAGATTATCGAGAAATATGCAAGACTCAGTCAGGCTGCACCTAGCGGTAATGATTCAGATGGGAGTGAAGAAACTGAGGCAGCCGGTTTGGAAGATGAGGACAGCTTTAATTTGGATCAGCTCATAGGGACTTGCGGAAACTCGGGAGACTGGAGCGAAAAGGATGCTGTGGTCCCGTTCGAGAACATAGAGGGGCAAATGTCAGTCATGTTTCAGGAGACAGACAGTGATGCAGAAAATCAATTTGACCCGGGACATTCTAATAATGCAATGAGGACGCCGCGTAAGATATGATGTGATTAAATATGAATATTAAATCTAGACCTCACCAGTTGAAACTCTGAATGAGTTTCATTTATTTCACAGCTTTCACCGTGGAATATCACCAAGCTGAGACGGACGCTGACACGGAAGATGAGGATTAACGCAAGATACATAGGAAGAGTAGAATAGGACATAGGCCGTAGCCATCCCTGCTACAAAATAATACTTGTTTGCAAGTGGAGGACATTGAAGCTCTCTTTTGTTGTAGAATGTTGCTTAACGCTTTTAAAGTTGCCAGTGGTCGAGCAGCCATATCGATCTGATCGCGATCTTCAAAGGTTTTAACACGTAGTTAAAGCATATTTTGAGCTTTGTTTTTCAATATCATTTTATCTAATTATATCTTATATCTAACTTGTACTGAATCTAGTTAAACCTGCGTTTACTATATTAAATTTATCTCAAGTGTTTTAGTCATGAAAAGAAATGGAAAACCCGGGAGAAACTAAGTTTACTGAATTCGATAACCAAACTAAGATAGATAGTAATTAGGGGCATCTACATGTTATAGTGACCTAATGAGACGAAAATCGACGATAAAGACAATTTACTGTACAAATTTCTGTACATTTCTACTTTCATCATTCAATGAGTTGTGTTTGTTTGTTAGCTAGTATAGTGCAATTATAACGAATTGCAGCAGCTCAATTTCCAAAAGCTTACTTACTGGAGGCAACAAAAAGACGAACTGACATGACTAGCGGAGCTGTTTAAGAAAGAGGGGCATTATTACCGTAAATTATTACATTTTTAAGGATGTAATTCATTCTCAATAAATTTGATTACAGGTTTGAAATAAAAGTAATAAACACATGTGGTCTGATCGTCACGAAATTATCTGTTATTATGAGATGTGATACCGTTTATCACACCTCATTACGCAGCTTCAATCCTCTACCACTCGCGCAGCATTTGCTGCTTAAGCCTTACGTTACTAAACTGACGTAATAAGCCCGCGTTCAAAGTCCGACGACGTCTGTAAAAATAGTACGAACTGTTTATTTTCACGTTTCGTTAACCTAGACAGCACAACAATGTAATCAACCAAATAAATACAACCTTATGTTTCAGAATATCCCTGTAATACACACAACTCCTCCCAAACTTTGTATCGCATGTTTACAAGTTGCAACTTTCAAATCAGACGGATCGCAAAATACGGATCAACAGAAGCGTGGAGAAAAACTTTTAGAGCGATATGACTGTTTCTCCTCACATGCACACTGGACCATTCAATCAGTCACGAAGTTCACTTGTTGAGTAAGTTCTATAAGGATACGTTTGGAGAAGCACCACGCCTCACTGGGTTATGGAGAGCAGTCCAAGAGTTACGCCTGTAGCTTCAATCACCTTAATAGCGTGACTTTATCTTCTTCCATGTCCATTCATGGTATGTGTTACCAGGATCACACTCACGCAACATTAAGTTATTAGAGGATGGGTGTACAACCAAGCATCTGCCCTGATGCTTGTGTTTCATCAGTTTTGTTTCCTACAAAAAATAAACGGAATCAATACTTGAAGTCACCAAGATATTTTCAAACTATTTTTGAAAATTCGGAACCACCAAACCTCATTGTAGGACCACGGGCCAGCTGCTGTTCCCATTGGACAATAAATCAGCTTAACAGCGTTCTTATCTGCATCAACACATCTCTCCCCGATGCCTAACTGACCCTCTGCGTTTAATCTGATAAGCTAAAATATTATTTGGGTTACAGTCATTCATTCACTAACGTGGAAGCTATTAAGCAGTTCTCCAGAGGGTCTACAAAGTCATTACCTGATTACTGCCATAACCATGACAACCAGACACACCCATCTTCGTAGGAGCAGGTCGACCAAACGTATCCAAGCAAACCTTAGCTCCTTCATTTTTGAACTCTCCCCAATGCAAGTTAGGAGGTAGTTCGGGATATTTTTTCAGCTGGTCTGGCGCAACGTTTTCCATGAACCATTGGAATGATTTACAATTTAATCGTTTTTTCAGCGCAAGCTGCTTGGAGATATCACCGTGATCCAAGTACCGCGCCAAAGGTTCACGGGTGTAAAAAAATTCTTTATACTTTTCTTCCCACCAAACTTCAATGACTCGCTTATAATTCTGAAAATAATAAAATAAAAGCATATTTGTAATTGCAAATTCAATTGAGCACCTCCCCTCGCAAATTTTCAACTCCCTTACAATAGTTATTAAGGGCCCTTTATGTTTCTCCCCCAGCTTGCCAAAACTGTAAGGCATAAAACCTCGGTAAACGTGCCCAACCCGAGAGCACGGAACCCATTCGATGGAACCACCACACTGCCAAATCTTGAATGACAACTCAAAGTTCTCTCCTCCCCAAACTAACAGCCCGTCATCATAGGCTCCCAATTCAAGGAAATATTTCCGGTCCATGGCGAACAGTCCACCGGCATGTGTCGGGGACCTGGAAGATTCAATTTAGATTTGTAATTTAAATGCCGAAAAAATTGTCATATTAGCAAGCAATGAAGAATAGATTGACATACTTGTACGGTTGCGATTTGTACTGTCTGGACACATCCATTTCAGGAGGAATTTCCGTCTCCTTATAATACATACCCCATTCCCAGATTCCTCGAAAGTGAGTTCCAGCAGCGTAAACTGGTTTGTACTCAAACGTCTTGTGGTCGATTCCATCAATGAACGGAACAGTCATAGTGGTGCGATCATGATAAATGGGAGCCAATAGTGGAGGCAACCAATTTCGATTAACCTCACAGTGGGCATCCAAAAATACAACAACATCTCCTTTCGCGTTTTCAGCGCCAATAGTTCGTGTTCGTATCAACCCCTCTCTTTCCTTATTGCGTATAATCTTGACTTTGTCACTAAACTGTTCGATGTAGGTATCCAGTTTTTCCTTCAAGTCATCTTAAATACGAGAAATTCCATTGCAACAAAATGATTAAACTGGATAAAAAAAAGTCTTATGCTTAATAAATAAAAGCAACTTCCGCGTACCTTTGTCGCTAAAATCGTCGACCAAAATAATTTCCTCTAACATTTCCGGAGGAGTTCGTTTCATTATCTACACAGCATTTCATTGCATCAACTTGTGCGGCAAAAATTCAGCTACACAATTCGGAAAATTGACTCACCGTATGCACATTTCTCATTAAAGTAGAAAATCCTTCGTTATGGAAAACAAGAACGACACTGGCTGTAAGGCCCATATTCGCAGGGTACTGCCAGTGCTTGCATCTGCAAAGACGTCACATTCAAAAAATTCCTGAATTCCAACTAACACATTTCAAATTATCTGAATTCCAACAAAGTAACTATGCTTACTCCGGCATTCGGGTATCAGGTATCGCTCGAGTCATTGAGATATCATCAGATGCAGCCATGTTCATCCCATATTCCCCGATAGACTCCTCCACATCATTTTGACGACTCGGCGGCATTATGTACGCTTTTCCACCCTCACCCGGTCCATTACTGATGGGCTCTTCATCCGGTTCGAAATTTCCTAACCTATCCGCTGTTATGTAAGGAACTTCCTTCTTCACTCCCAACTGCCAATAACAAAAAATGAATAGACATAACCGTGTATGAGACTATTACCTTTAACAAACGCTAAAAATGGTGAAGGTCAACATACTAATGAATCACTTTTAATTCCCCACGTTGGCACGTGCGTTCCATTGCGGGCCAAACAAAAGAGTAGAAATATTAGCACAACGGCTGCTCCTCCCAGTTTCACAAGCCGGTTCCGCTTCCACGCTACAGGGTTCATCGTGTTCCTCCGCCACGGTTTCTTGTAACACCCTAGAAGCGACTGAGTCTTCACCCGGTTTTCGAAACCCCTAAAAATCAACACAACAGTTGAATTAGTTAAGGAATTCATCCACTACAACTCATGGCTTATAATAAAATCGTTTTCATTACAGCTCTCGCCATAAAAAGCACCACAGAAATTTTTCGTTTTTTCTCATTCACAGATCCTACAATATTTCCCATTATCGAGGCTATTAGACCAAAAAGTTGATGAAGCGAGGGCAACGCAACCCAAAACACTTTCTGAATGAAAAAAATTGAATGAACATTGTACTAGTACAAATTCGCGTACTGAATGAATAACACACACGCATTAACCTTACGCGCAGAAATTCTTGAGATTCCTGTAATTCATTTCCATTTACACATCCCCTGTCTTACTCCGAGTGCATATTACTCTTTAAATCGCAGGCCTACATCCGGCGAGTCATGACGAATCACAAGACACTACAAGTTGAGATTTCACATTTGATACAGATCTTAGTGCAGGATCGCATCACGCCTTCGGTCCACAAACGCACTCTTCCGACTAACTCACTGGGCTCCAACTAAACTCGTTCTAGAGAACCTGGAAAGCAATTTATTATGAATGTGTAGAACTTAGCAACTGGGCTATACCCACACTTTCAGACTCCCTAGTGCGTATATTCCGGAGCGGAGCAAACTGATTACTTCCCCAGCATTGTACGACTAAACAACGTGTCTATGCCAAACAGCTGATCTTGCTCTTTCAAAGTTCCTTGTACGCAATGAAATCGGAACATGCTTACTGCTTAGACTTAGTCATAAAGGTGAGGACTGCTCACTCCTGCATGTATACGTCTCTTACTCCCGTACGAAAAATAGCATGCAGTCAATTTTTCTTGATTGCATAGACTTTTGTGGGATAACAGCCAAGAAGTAAAGGAGTCGCTGGTTTTTTTTCGAGAGGAGTTGATACTTAAGCACCATTTCATAAGCCCAAAATGTCAATAACACTTTCCTTAATACTACTGTACACTGCATTGTATCAAAGGGTTTCCCTCAGGGAGTAAACACGGAACCTGACTTTGCTCAACCTCGCAGGGTAAAAAGTACAGGAAAAAGCATTGAGTCTCATCTAAAAGATATCCAGAAATAGATAAAATGTTCTGTTACACTTTGTGTAACACACTGTACACAAGTGTGTGTCTGTAATTTACAAACACACCTGAGTACGAGCTTGAGCTCGTGTACTAACGGAGAATGATTAAAAAAAGGAATAGGCCATTTTATTTTCTGCGCGGCATAAAACACTTTTCATTTTGTAATCTACGTCACAAGAGCGGTAGTTCCATTACAATACAAAATCTTATAATTTCATGTGAGAAAACGGACCCGTAGCAACTGTAACACAGTAACAGTCAGCATGGGTGTTCCTTCGCATACGTAATACTTAAAAAACAGCATTATCATTTTTATTATTTTTCGTGCCAAACACACTAAGAAAAGCAAAAACTTTTGGCCAGAATAGATATGCACACGCATATGAGTTCACGGATAGTATGTGAGAAGCACTTCGGTGATTACAGTACCATAGCAGTAAACTTGACTTTTAATTCCTACTGCCGGTGTTGTCAAAAAGAATCGCTAATTCGAAGCCTGAACCCCCCCCCCTGAATACCTCTACCTTTATCTAGGTAATGCTTGATTCGCTCCACTGTTCATAGTAGGGATCATCAAAAACGAGCAAAAGGCCTCTGACCTACGCAACGCAACGGTGAATCCTATACCCTTCTCATTATTTAAAAGACCCACCTAACTACTCGTCTAAATCTGCCTATAAAATGGAGCAAGGTTGCGTAGCAAATTACTATTGTTCCGTCGTTCATGCATATCATAGGTCGTGTAGAGCGAGCTCATAGATGATGATTTTCACTACCCCTGCTATAAATTACCTATGCAGAAACAAGTGGGATTTACACCCACAGAAAATTTACAACTGGTGCCTTCCGAAGGAATCTGAAGCCAGATAAGTTTAACCATGACCATGAAGTGAAGTAATAAAATTCATTACGGTCTTCTCTGTTCTGTAGTTGGAACGCATGGATTACTAAAGGCCAATTAAAGTATGACGGAGCTAATGTGATGTAAAAATATTTCTGCCCACCTATTCCTACTGATGCAACATGATCAAACTGATGTGTGGCACAATGCAGAGCCACGTACCAATCAATAAGTGGTTTTAGTAATTTGAATTCCCATTATTTTAACAGATGTTCCAGACCACACAACTGCGTGCGACAAGCTTGCGTGCCCCCTCATTACAAAAAGGCAGAGAGACTTTGAGGTGGTTAGTGGTTATTAATGTGGCATTTATACTACACACATGAAGAACTGTTTCCCGAGATAAATCATTTCTCTGGGGCGGGGATGACTGTCACATGCAACGTTTTCATAATCCCATCGGCATCCATGGTGAAAATAACGGAGATGCCTACTTTTACCCTATACTAAAAAAGGACAGTTCAGTTAGGGTAACGCAGATGCTGTTTAATGATGACCGATGTCCTCACGATTTTCACACTTAGCTACACTTTTTCCACATGCTTTGGACAGATAAGCTCAACCTGTAAAGAGTCCGAGTTTATGGTTCGTGACAAAAAACAACATATTTACCTTCGAGTTCATTCAGTTGCTCCTCCACTTCCCTCAGAATATTTATGTATGAGCTCGTCCGTGGGATTAATGCGAACCGGGAAATTACTCTAAAGTTGATGAGCTACGGGAATTACGAATTACGTGAGTGACTTGCGAACTACTGTCAGCGAATCTCCTTCGCTAATTTTAACCGCTGTGCTTGTACTTCCTACATAAGTACCTCATCCGCTGCCAGTCTTGAGACATGTACAGATCTACAAGTAATGAACACACAGTATGTAAGATAATGCACAGTTATCAATTAATTTAAAATATTTATATATATAAATATATAATATTTTAAACACGATGCCTAATAATGGCATGAATTATTGCAATGAACAAGTTCACCTTCTGTCAATAGCTCCACGAAAGCGGCCACTTGCTAATTGAAAATGTGCGAGGCTAAGTGCTGGAAATTGTTGACGACTAACCTCACTAAACCAGCTGTCCGGCCACGGGATCACTGGCCCCAGAACTGACAACGGCAGTGCTTCAAAAGCTTCCGTCGGTGTCTCGAGCGCACAAAAAACTACTGGCTTGACAGCCACCACAGTCACAGTGAGTCCCTATCGTGCACAAACGTTCTTTGCATGCCTATGCTAAAACGCTGCAGAAATGAACACTGATACCCACCCTATTCTTTACACAACAAGCAGGTGAGCAACAGCCAGTCCGCTCCGCTAGCAGTTCAGTTCACCTGTTGTTGTTCCAATTTTCCCCCACGTGGCTGTATCCTTGACGAGTGATACAATTCATCACTCCCAAGTCCCAATCCCAACATGCCTATTTCAGAGATTTTACCATTTCTGCAGCACTTCCGTAGAGTGCTGCAAATCTAAACGGTTCCAGCCTGCACCGTTTCCGTTGGTTATATACTGTAGATTATTTCTCTTTTGTACGCTTTGAGATTTTTATGAGAATGCTAAATTCGTACATAATCAATTTTGCGAAAGGGAGGCAAAGTGAGACGTCCTTCATAGTTTACTACGTTTACATAAGGACCTTAACAAAACGACTTGCACCGCCTGCGTAAAAGCAGTGTCGCCATTATCTGCATGATTCCATTTCCAAGCAATTTATTCCGAAACATATCTAAAACCAAAAATTAGCAGCATTCAGCAAACATTAAACTTTGAATTTGAAAGCATACGGAAACAAAAGCATGAGCTGACTGGCGTTGCCCCAACTACCATAGTCCCATATTTATTTAAGCTGAGGTAACAAGAAACGAATGGAAAATATTACCATTGAAATCACCCATCCCCCAAATACTGCCGCTACTAATAATTCTCTCACTTAAGTCAGTAAATCAGCGCCGCACGCACAGGACATAGCACATTAGGGGCTGTCCGTAAATGACATCATCAAAATTTCAGAAATTTAGGACCCATCCACCCCTAATTATGACAATTTTAACATGGCGTTAAATGGGAGACTTTGAATTACCCACTGACCCCTCTAATGACGTCATTTACGGACAGCCTCTTAGTCTACACCAACACCACCGTAGCATTAGCTTTACGGTTAAACTGGTCGCTTGTCGGAAGTAGGAATGCGATGGTGAGAATGAGGAGTGAGAGTGAGTTATTATTCAATAATAACTATCACGGGGAATGAGTCTCATAAGCCATTAATAAAAAAAGAATTTTGCCGAACATTAGTTAAGTTTACACTTTCCTTCTTTGAAAACATGTGTTTCTTCGAATGACCTTAGATAGTTGTGTATTGTTTCTATCTCTGCATCCGCATCAATGTATACTAATTACGAGCCCGATTAAATTCCCGATTAAATTCCTGGTGACGGAAGTGTAGTTTACCCACAAACCCACGGACATGGTAATAAGATGACGAAGCAACAAACCACCGTACATGCGAGTCCGACGGATCCTTTCAGTCGAAGTATTCTGATTTTAGAAATTGTATCAATCATTAAAGCTTCTAGAAGTATCAAAAGTTTACTTGAATCATCTGAGGATTCCGCAGAATATAAAACCATCGCAAAGATTGGAGAGGGATCCTACTCTGAAGTCCTAAAATGTAAAAATCGTGAGAGTGGCTCCGTGTACGCATGTAAACGACTGAAGCACTGCTACAGAAGGTTATACTGACTGATATTCTACATTAAAACCGGTACCTGTAAGAATAACACATATCGAACCATGCGAATAACATGACATTTACATTTGCAGTTGGAACCAAGTTAATGACATCCCAGAGATAGTTACACTCCGGAAGTTATCTCGTCATCCTAACATCCTCCAGATGGTTGAGATACATTTGTGAGCACATGATTCAAACCTTGAGCATATGTGTGGGAAAAGAACACACAATAACTATTTACGCTGTGGGATTTTCACAGCGATCCTACCGCGGGACGAGTATCCCTAGTTTTTGAGTTAATGGATATGAATTTATACGAGCTAATTAAGGATAGAAAAAGATTACTACCGGAAACCAGAGTTCGAGTTATGATGTTTCAGCTGATGCGAGCACTTCGACATCTTCATAAGCACGGGATTTTTCATCGCGATGTCAAGCCTGAAAACATTTTACTTAAGGTATTCGTTATGCATTACATTAGTTTTCATATCAAATCCCTTAATACTTCCTCAACTAAATTTGTTTTCTGAAGAACGACTTACTCAAATTGGGTGACCTCGGGTCTGTTCGAGGGCTCTACAGTCGACCCCCTTACACCGAATATATTTCCACACGTTGGTACCGATCACCAGAATGCTTACTTACATGTGGTTACTACTCCTTCAAAATGGATGTTTGGGCGGCTGGTTGCGTTTTCTATGAAGTTTTGACGTAGGTGGCTGTTGACTCTATACATAATCTGAAATTTTGACACCGTTAATCACTTCTTAACAATCTCGTGTTTCTTATTCCGACCATTTCTAGGCTTCGACCTCTGTTTCCTGGATCCAGCGAGTTAGATCAAATAAACCGTATTCACAATGTTCTGGGTCCACCTCCGACTAAAATCCTGCAGAAATTTTCCAAACAGTAAGCCACTCAGACATCCTTTCTTGCAATCATTTTTACAACGTTGCTAGCATATTCCTTGACACCTGTTCAGTGCAGAGATCGAACGAGATTACTCAAGACACTCGTCGAAACAAGCTCGACTGGATACAATGTGAGTCCCTTATGTCGTTCTCAAGTAGACTGTTAAAAGCTGTAATGGCAACCATTTTTGTCTCCTCCCGGTAATTTAATATGAATCCTCTCACAGAAAGCGAGTATTGTCGGACATGAAAAATTCGTAAGTATAGTAAGAAGCATCCCACTATTGCTAAAGTCCACACATTGTAAACGGTTACCAACAACCAAGTATACCTAGGAACTTCAGAAATTTTGACTGGTATTTCACGGGGAAGGAACCCAAAGGAGTAAACGCCCTTCTACCAACCCATGTAACTGCTGAAGCTAAAGAGCTCCTCATGCAATTACTTCAGTACGATCCTGATTCCCGCCCATCCTCACACAGGGCCCTTCAACATACCTACTTCAAAGACCTCCGGTAAATCGTCAAAAGCAAGCAGGCAAATTCAATCTATAGTAGCTTCTTATCTTCCAAATTGAAAATTTGCAAGGGAGCAAGCCCAACGAGCCGCCCGTGATAAGCCTCCGGCACAGAACGGCCCCATTGTCACCATTGTCGGAGATGAGGGTGGACTGGAAGTGACAGCAGATGACAATGCGAATCCGGTGGATTTGGCTACTCTGGGTGACGCAAAGTTGAAACTAAAGCCTCCGATCGGAAATCAAGCAAGCATAAACTCAATTTGGGGAAAAGAGAGATAAAAATATGCTACTCGCATCACATTAGCTCTCCTTTGATTTCACAGTATCACAATTCTCAAACGAAAGGAATTACGGTAAGCCCGAGCAGTAGGAAAACCCTTGCAGATTCCAAGCCTAAACTTCCATTCGAAAAGTCCATTCGTCACCTGAACGAGGCCGGTGAGGCGTATTCTCGCGAGCCAAAGCATCCCGACCGCAAAGCACTGAACATGACCAGCACGACTTACGACTCTAAACGGACTGATGATGACAAGTCCAAGCTTACCACCAATGCGAATGCCAACTTAAGGTTTGGTGGAGACGCCGCGACTACCTACTCATTACCCTACCAGAAAATCTTCGCTCATGATGATCAAGATGGAGATGGACCAACGACTAAAGGTGCCTCCTCCGCCGCGCAATTAGAGGCGAGGAGAAAACATTCACCATTAAGTCACCGTCGACTTGGTTCCAAGATTGAGATTGAGAGGAAAAAATCCGTCACTTCTATTTCTCAAAATACTCCAGCCAGTCGTAGTTTCCCGCTCGAGTTTATTGACAAAACTACCCTCACCCCTGACCTCATGGTTCGCATCAATGAAAACCGCCGCATTGCTCACATGCAGCCTATTGCTGCCTCCGATATGAAAAAACTATTCCGAGATAAGGACATTAACGGGAACATTAAAATGGTTGTGAAACAGAATAAGTCACCTCCACGGAGTTTTCAGTTAAGTTCACCTAAATTTCAACAGCGCAACGCTCAGAAGCCATTCCGAGCTGATCATACACAAGTAACAAGCAGTAAGAAAGATATTACTTTGGATTCCCTCTCTGTCCCACCAACTTCCAATTATGTCCAACAGATCGTCAAGAGTAAGCAGGTGAAAGAGGTCCCATCGATGACAAAAAACGATCAGACGGCCATCAAGCCATTTGAGGAGAAAACCAAAGAATTGGACGAACACTGCAAAATTACTCCAAATCCTTGTAAGATCACTCACTCCAAAAACCAGCTGATAAAAAATTTAAGTGCACTTCGTACAAAGTTTGAGGCAGAAAGTCAGGAGAGTTATCTCAGCAACAATCGCGACAAGAAGCTGTCTAAAGATTTAGCCTCCAAGCGGAACAAGCCATCTTACACTAGCGTCCCTCAGAAACTTAAAGTCGAGCAGATGGGAGACCGACATGCGATGATAGGACCGCGAGAACTTTGCGGCAAACGGCGGAGTGAGTATTCCCAAAAGGATGACCGCCTGACTTACAAACAGCGAGTTGAAAAGCTCAGTTCCACCCGTCGTTTCGAGAGACACGAACGAACGTCTGACATTTCAAAAAGTGGTCTCTATGAGAAAGGCTTTGTTCATCGCTACGAACTAAATCCTATGTCTGACTGTCAGACGACGGAACCATGTCGAAGCCCGCCCGAGCGTCGCGACAATTCTGATCGAAAATCAGAACGAGAAAAAAATTTAGACGAAAATAAGAGCTACGAAAGTACTCCGCGGGACCGTCACAGATACGAGTACCAATACGCTATGTCAATGAGACGACATCCTGTTAAAACCCTTGATAATGATTCCTATAGAAGCCGACATATAACTCCCAAGGCGGATCATTACGACAATGTTGAGGGCTTCAGTCCTTCAAGCCTTCGGCATTCCATCGAAAATCGGCGAAGAGATGAGCTAATGACAACAGACACTGACGGAGAGGGGGATAGTTGTACACGGCAAAAAAGGTTGGACAGTGAGAGGAGGAGGAAAAAGTCCAATCATGTGGTAGATTCTCCTTCGAAAAGTGTAGCTTTAGAAGAATCCACTGTGAAAAATAACTTCTCTCCACGTACTTTACTACAACCCCCTCATACGGAGAGAAAGCCGGCAGGCATGGCGGCAACTACCAGATATTCCAACTCCGGCTCACTGGCAAACAAACATGTTAGGGAAATATTAACGGAGATGCGGAAACGGCGGGATTTGCTCGAAGAAAAAATCACAAAGGACACGCATTTGACGACATGGTCGAAGCAGTTGGATGTTCAGAAGGCAAAAATGGCAGATTCTGCACTGAAAATAACGAGGATTGGTTCACGAGATGAGTTTTATGAGCCTTATTCGATGTACAGGGGGAGCAACAACAGACCATCATATCCCCGGAAGAAGCAGAATGTAACATCCGTAGCAGAATTAAGTCCCGTTGAGAAACTCATTCAGAGGAGACGACCTGAAGGGTATTCTTATAGCAAGATTAAATTAGTACGGCCAGAGCCAATGCCCAAGTATGGTGACTATGAGGGAAAGGCGAAGACTTCTGAGAAACAAAAGAACGCACACCAGAGCTCCACGGGAGCTGGCTCCAATGTTTTCCCAAGAAATCGTTACGGATCTAATGTTAAAAGTAACAATAGGGAATGACCCACGATTGTTAAAAGTAAGAAGAACTGTGTTCCAACTGTGTGTACGCTTTATTAACACATTACTATAATAAATGACACAAATTGTTTACATCAAATATCAAGGACTTTGCACATGTCTTCTCTGTGACAAAATATTATAATATAAGTTCAGGCTTGGAAAATAGAGAATATTTAGCTAGCAAATTATTCTCATTCATGTCTTTGGAGCGCCGTAAGCGTCGGGCATTCTCTCAATTGAAAACCTGAAAAAGGATTGCAAAAGTATTAAGTATTAAGTGACTACAAATAACTAAGAGAAACCTAACTATGTTTGTGTTTGCCCGTATCCTTGGCACCAATCATTCGATTACCTGTGCTGTGCAATATACATTACAGGGACACCCGGGATTTTCCGAATTCGCCGCTTCAAATCTTTATCACAAGTTGCTACGATGTAACATTTGTGCTAAAGAAAATTACGATTTTTTAGCTAACCTGAACCCCCAAACCTTACTTTAGCTGATTTATATATTATTGGGTCAGTATTTACCTGAGTAACTCGCTGAACAATACAATCATCAGCGTACGTGCCCTTATGAAAACAGGGAAGACGCTCAAATCGAGGATCCTTTACAATTTTCAATGCAATTCTATGTTTGCTGCCCAACTTTTCCAGCTCACCCATGACACAATCCGTTATATAGGGAGTACCTTAAGGTATTATCAATGTAAAAATTTTCTTAAAGAAACTTAAACTGAATGACATTCTTGAACATGGCATTCTTACTGACATTTAGCATAAAGACAATCCATCATGGACTGGTAGATGTCCAACTTATTCTGAATAGCGAAGTTAATGAAGTTGGTATCCATAATAACATGATACGGGGGACCCAGCTGAGTATTGTACTCAAAAAACAGCGCAGAGGACGTCTGTGGACTGAAAAGAAATTGCTAAAAAATTATTAACGGAGCGGACAACACTAATTTATATACTAAAATTCGTTAAAAATTCATATTTCTTACACTTCACGGACTGCAATGTCATCATCCTTATTCTTCTTCTTCTTCTTACCTGGAGCTCGATCCTTGGCTTTTCTACAATAAAAATAGTAAAATATCTAACATTTTTCAACAGTGAACAATACACATTAGATAAGAACTACAAACATACAATCTCGGATCATTCAGACTGATCATGCGTTTCATTTGGGCATACTGCTGCCGAACTCCACGAGTTTTCTTTGCTCTTCCCTGCAATCAAAACAGACCTTCATTGAAATTCTTGATAGAACCTATTTGTTCCCAGCGCGTGAGCGACAAATTTTCAACATAACATTGGCAGGCACAGTCAATAGTCGTGCCCTTACCATCTCTTCTCCTGGCAAAACGTATGTGAATTCCTCTTCGTTTAATTTTTCCGTCACGTTGCTTTCAATTGCTAAAAAACAAAAGTCTACACCTTACGTTCCAATACGCTAGCCGAAATATTTGTACACCGGATGAATATAATGAGCCCAAAACACCAAATTCGCTACACCTAAACGAAGCTCTTTTCCCTATCGATCGAAATTCCGATTCTAAAATACTAAACCAGGAATGTTTCCACAGCTTGTCCTCCTGCCTTAATTGTTGTTATTTCACGATTCCACACGTGAACATCCATGCTCTACCGTGACACAACTATATGCATACTATTCTATCGCCTACTGCGAGCAGGAATTGAATTTCTCCAGTAAAGCAGGTCTAGGATTCAATATTTCCCGCTCCATTCTGTAGAGGGAATTTCCTATGGTTCTGCCACATTTGAATCCGATGAGGCTCAGTCCGTGACAGCATCGCAAAAGTGGCAGCAACATTTTCCCCTGCAACTGGACCGCTAAATGCCCATACCCAAAGATCCAATACCTTCTCCATTTTTCAGTTGTTGACAGTTTTTAGCGATTTTGATTGGAGTGCACTTTTTGAATAGAGAAGTAAGTAACTAAACTAATCATCCAGCTACATAAGTAAGCAGCAAGTTTCACACGTATTACGGCCTCTATAAACACTTGCACTAATAGAAAATACTAGTTACAGAAGTAGATCTATTGCAAAACAAAATAAAAACATTCAAATCAATTCAGCTTCGACGAACCTCATTTTTTTGTTATAGGCGGGTGTCAACTATTTGGAAACGAAAGCAAGTACTAATAACAATTCAAGTTCCCGTCAGATGGGAAGAACCAGAGCCACTTTGAGAAAATTGTGGATCTACAGGCAGTAGAAGATATTGATGCCTCAAAATGATGCGTAAAATTACATCGCGAATGGTATGAATCCATGGAGTGAATGTACTGCTATTTTTGCTTTTGGCATGAGATTAACAAGGTTAATTTTTATGTCTTTCCAAAATTTTATTTTCTGTATCACTCTCAAATATGAGATTATTTTCTTTATTATTATTATTTTGATTTATTTTTATTTATATTGTCCTTCAAGTTGAACTTTTCATGGTTCAGAGACCCTAGGGAGCCATTAATGAGGATTTTAGTTTCCAGCTTATGTTCAGATATGCTGTTTGGTGCACCGCATTGAGATATGCTAATTTTCAATGGGTGAGGTGAGGTGTTACTTCGTGATTTTTTACAAACTTAGGGTGAAGTTCAACTTTGCATGGCCCGAAGTTTTACTAAGTTCGGAAGATCTTTGTACAAGCTGTGGAATGTGAAATCTACTCGAGCCATTCTCATTGGTCTTCCCATAGCTGTGATAGTAGCCGCGATATTGTACTCTTGGTCGAAGCAGTCCAACAGTTTTGGTAAGTCATTGAAGATTTTAAATAGGACCTGAATTTTTTTAAAATTCTGTTTGGTTTTTTGACTTCAAGCTATGAATGCGTTCCTGTGTCTGCTTGTTTTTGACATCGTCGCGTAAGTGGATCAAAACTCCAATCTCTCCCACATGTGTTTATCCAGCCCCTGATTTTTCTGCTGTGCTGAACCACATGGTTTACTATCTGTAGACTTGTGGGTGACCTGATGACACGATCCTATACTTATGGAGGCAAACCATCAATAACCTTCAGCTTTGGTTATGCCCGGCTTGAAGTTCTCACACACTTCTCTGTTTTAAGCTTGGGTCTTTTCCTCAATTTGTGGAGCTTAAAAGTCTTCATCACACTGGCCCTCTTTGATAGTGGGGACGCTGAGATCCATACGTGAGTGTAGTACATATTCTGAGTTGAAAATTAAAATCGATGCGTGGTACTTATCTGGTTTTTCTTCAACTTTAGAGGTCGCTTCATTCCAGCGGTGATTTTAGGAGCTGTAACACATTTTTCCCTATGCATGGGAAATAATATGCTGAACAAGCTTTCTAAAATATTTTGCACAACTACCACTCTCCAACGATGCGCATATAGGATTCTTAACAGTTTTGGACTATCAATTCCGTCACCAAGTGCATCAGTCTTGACGCCTTTTGTGACGCTGGGTGGATTCTCCGCTATTATTCTCACTGTCCTAACATTTGCATTGCAGTCTGGGTAAATTCTGTATTTATATCTTGTGTACAGTAATGTTCAATTCAAAAATCTCACATTTTGCGTTTTAGCCCACAGTATCTGGATTTTATTGGAGGGATCCTAATAATCGCTGCTATTTTCGATGCTATATGGCCTCTATTTAAACACGCAGCGCAAATACTGTTACAGGTTTGTCATTTAAAGAATTTTTCCCATGCTGTCGATAATCATTTGGTATTCAAGGCAAATATTATATTTTATCCGTAGACCATTCCACCCCACATTGCATCCCATCTCGAGAAGGTTTTGAGACAGTCTCTAACTATCGATGGAGTCCTTGAATTCCGGAATGAGTTATTTTGGACTGTTTCCTACGGTCATATTGTAATATATTCCTTTACATGAGGCTTATGGACAATGTAATCATTTCAAATTTTACAACTCTATTTAACCCCAAGGGTGGAACTCTTCAAGTCCGAGTTCGGAGGGACGCTTCAGAGCAGCAAATATTGAGCAAATTGCACGACAAGTTGCAGTCGATTGCCCCACATTTGACTATCCAGGTAAAATCCTTTCCTCGACATTGAAGACAGCGGTATTACCATTGTCATTGCCCACCTATAGCCTAAACACAGCCAAATGCTTCCTAAACTGCAAGTAGTATCGTACAAACTTATTCAATAGGTAACAAAGGATGACTTCGCTCGGAACTTCGGAGCCCTTCACATTATTTGCGATGCTCCACAGCCGGCCTACTTTTCCAGAGCGAACCACCTGGTGGAGCTGTCCCCCATACCCCGTCCAATAGGAGTGACGTCGACGAGTCGAATGATCTACTCAACCTCCAGCGATCACCTCAACTATGGTCTTTCAAACTCTTTTTCTGCAGACTCCTCCACAGTTTTTAAAAATGACAGCAAAATATCCAATGAATCGAGTACTTTTGAAGGTGTGGTAACGCCGGTTAATTCAGTTCCACCTTCATCGCAGTCTTCTTACAACCGTCCAACTACTACACTCACCGCCCACTCAAGGTCGGCATCACTTGACGAATCTCGTCGCAACCCTTTTACCCTGAGTAGCAATTCTAGTCCGGCTGGTAGCCAGCCAAACATTCTCATCTCATCAGCCAATTATTTTCGAGAGGATTGATGTGTACGTGTATGAAGAGTGTTGTGAAACTACTATTCACTATTTATTCCTATTTTACTTTTTGTACGCATCAGAATGCTCATGTGAATATTAAAGAACCGCAGTGATGATTCTGTGCACAAATGCCCTTCACCCGCAACCGTTAATAATGGATAAGATGCGAAATATCATTTCCTGTCCACTTGACGCTCTCTTTTCGCACCGCATCACGTAGCCACTGTGTTCGGTGCACATTGGTGTCGGTGGTGTAATATGGTGATAGGAGCGCAGTTGTTTAAATTGAAATTAATTGTCATTTATTGAAACCGTCTGCAATTGCGCTTGATGAGGGGGCATGAACGACCGTACAGCACATAGTTCAGAGGCAAGGAGATGAACATCTCAGACCCAGTGTCGCCGTAATCCACCAACAGTTCACACCATCATCATTACTTTCCTCTGTGTGTAGCCCGAGCACATTCGGGGAACGCAATCAGGATGAAGCTGGTTCTGCTTTTATCAGTGGTAGCAACTGGACTCATTTTCACATATGGTGACTCCTGCAGCATGTTGACTTTAGAAGATTACGAAAAGTACGCGGAAGAACGACTTCCAAAGGGTCTTTTAGACTACCTTCAGCGTGGAGCAGACAAGGATGACACTTTGCGGAGGAACGAGGAGGCATTTCACAGAATACGTGTCCTTCCCAGGTACCTCCGGGATACTTCTAACCGAACAACCGAAGCAACGGCTTTAAATCGTACCTTCAAGCTACCCGTTGGCCTATCTCCAACCGGCTTGCACAAACGGTGGCATCCGGATGGTGAGCTTGCAACAGTCCGAGGTCAGTATGTCACATTATTTATGTTACGTTTGAACAACATGTAGGTTTCCTACAGGCTCCAATAGGCTGAAATGAGTATGTATATACAAGTGCTGGGTATGTGCTTTCCCCGCAATAACAATTTTTCCCCGTTTGGAAATGATTTCAGCTGCTGCTGCGGCAGGAACCGTCATGATTGTCTCTGTTGCATCCTCAGTCTCCATGGAGAACATCGTCGCGGAAGCACCGGACGCAGAAAAATGGCTCCAGCTCTTCCTCTTCCAAAATAAATCAATCACCGAAGATTTAGTTGGAAGGGCTGAAAAGTTAAATTTTAGCGCCATTGTAGTCACTGTCGACATGCCGGTTTCCGCCCTCCGCTACCACAATAAACGGAATGAATGGAAAGATAGTTACGAGATGCAGATTTATGCCCCATATAAGAGTGATGCTGATGGAAAGAGGCGGGATACTGCCACTTGGGCTGATCTGAAACAGTTGGTGAACTTCACCACTCTTCCTGTGATAGTAAAGGGGATACTCACTCCGGAGGATGCTCGGTTGGCACACGCTCATGGAGCCAAAGGCATCATAGTGTCCAACCATGGAGGTCGCCAACTGGACGGAACAGTTTCAACAGTAAGTTATGTGCTATACTACACTTGGTCGGCCATATATTCCGATGACAATGGGCATGTTGTCGGCAGATGGAAGCACTGTCGAGAATAATCCATGACTTCCCGGAAGCATCTTACAAGGGCTTTGAAATCTACTTGGACGGCGGTATCCGCGGTGGTTTGGACGTATTCAAAGCTTTGGCCATTGGAGCAAAGTTTGTTTTCATAGGGAGGCCTGCAGCGTGGGGCCTTTTCCATTCGGTAATTATATTGATTGACTTAACATGTAGATTGCTATGCAGTCAATGGACCATCGATTACTGTGACATTGTAGTCAGAGCTAAAGAAAGTCTCATGCATTTGTACGGTGCTTTTACAGGGGGATAAAGGTTTGGAGCACGTCTTGGAAATCATACGGAGTGAGCTGGACACAGTAATGGCTCAATCGGGATGTGTCACTGTGGATCACATTAATAAATACTTGGTAACTCCGTTGCCGGAATTCTGGTAGTCATTCCGGACATGGTTTTAAACCTTGTTCCACCACACCCAGCAGGAGGCAACCACCCGCAAAGCTACGATTTATAATGAAGCGCTGATTTTTAGAGCCTACACCGAAATTAATTGCATAAATATAGATTTAAAGCTCGAATAAATAGTTTATTTGTAACAAATATTTAAGATGGAACAGCTTGATCCCATGTCATCCAATCCATACACATATTAAATCTCGAACAAACTGAATGACAATTCAACAATGGAGATTTTAATAACTGAGAAGGTAAAACTATGATCCAGCAATAGTGCCTTGTGCGTAGCCTCGATAGGTACGTACACTTACTCTGCACAACTACAGAGAAAATTCAGAAAAACATGGAAATTTAGGCCATACTATTTTGAAACTGGCAACAATATGAACATACACCGCAGTAACATCACCATCGTTACAGCTGACTGATAACACTACGTAAAAATATTTAAAACTCAACCAGACTAGAATTTGGAAGCAGTAAACAACGATAATAAATGCTTCCACACGAAGTAGATTTATCCACTGTTCCGAGCACCAACAATTTCCGGCCAAGGAATGAGCACCCTTTCAATACGAACCTATTTTTCACCAAAATGTGTTGTTCTATTCACTACATTTCACTAATAATTCGACTTCGTTATAAACTCGTTAGCAGCAATGTAAGCGATGACAGCAGTTCCGACTATCCCGGCAACCCAAACGCTCCGTAGTAGAATAAGACCAGTCACAGCCAAAAGACCGAGATAAGCTAAATATTTACTTCCATTCTTGTACCATTTATTCGACCGAAAAGAGGTGAGCGCAAGGACACTTTCCAGGTCTAAAACCAGAAAATTTCATATAACTATGATTAAAGAAACTCTAGCTCAATTCCACCAAACTCTGTACAGTTACCAGTGCAAATTCCGTCGCGTAGCACCATTCCTGGAATACACTTTGTGCACATGTCAGGCCCGTCGCCAAAGCAACTCTCACAAGTTTCATCACATTCTGCAAAAAATTGTCATTTTAAAACTACACTCACCAGTTTAGAGTTTTCAAATACATCCAAATTGCATAATTTTAAGACAACATTACCGAAACACGCGAAGGAACCCTCCGTATTCATGCAAAAGTGTTGTTTATTGCAAGGGCTAATGTCTTCCAAACATTCATCTATGTCAACGCAACCCTCCGCTGGATCCGAAAACCAGCCCCTGCCGCAAGCACTGCAGTCTGATACCGAAAGAACATGTGTTAACACGCTTTAAATAAGTAACACATACGAATCAGGTCACTTTCAAAAACCAACCTTTGGCACTGGATCCGGAACATCCACCTTTACAAGATTTGTGACAAGCAGTGCACCGAATTTGAGTATCGTCTCTGTAGGATTCATAATAATTCTTAGCACAAGATTCGCAAGATTTGCCGACATAGCCCGGATCACAGTCACAGGCACCATTTCCTTTTCTAGTGCCATTACCCTTAGGATACACAACACAATTATTTTGTTACGAATGAACGATTAAACGTCTGTAGATTTATCGCAACTATTTATAATAGGGGGTATGAACACCTTGCAAACACCATGTTTTGAGCAGTCAGAACATGGTTGACAGTCAGGTCCGTAGTGACTGTCTGGACAACAGACGTTTGTCCGCTCAATGCACAACCATGTATAAAGGTCTTGTCCGACATTTCGATGTTTAGTCCACCATTCTTCAAGCAAGTCTTCGTGGTCTGCCGCGAACTCAAAACACTAGAGGAAAATAACGAGGGCATTTTGGTACAGAACATTTACATGATTACAACAGGGAAACTCAGCAAGATCATGATTGTTTTGTTGTACAGAGATATTTGGGAAAGAGATTCCTAGATTCAAGTAAATTTTGCAACCACGTTATGCACTCAACATACCTAAAAACACAACTAACCTGATCGCTATCCATAATTGAATCTTTGCACATGTTTTCTTGAATCTCAATGAGTCGTACTTCCGAGTTCCTGTACACCATTTGATTCTCTTCTTCCCATGCACTATCGCCGCCGTCATAGTGACCTTTCGCAGTCTTCTCCATGCCCTGAAAAAAAACGCAGACCTCAGTACCAGAACAATACAGCAAAATTAAATCCTTAGAATGAGGACTAATATACCAGTTCAAACGAGTCAACCAAAGCCCGACAATTTGCACACGGCTCAGCACGACCGTCCAAGAAGCCAAGCTGTGAGTCAACAACGAGAAAGAAAGATAGATGTATCCACAAAAGTGGTTGGAATAATTTCCAAACAACCATTTCGAAGATGATTTAAGGCAGGTGACCCTGTAATGAGAGCTATTTTATGTCACCTGTCCATTATAACATCTAATTCACGTCAAGCATTTGCTCCCAAATCCAGACGGAGCAACAACACCTAATGTATATTTCATTTGCTTTTTCCCGCCAAGTCTACTGCTGAACTCAGTGGCTTTATCCTCAAAATCCAAGTATTTCATTCCGAAAGCAATAGAGTAACTTCAAGAGGTTTGGACCTGACTGAGTGACACTGACACCGAGTGACATTCTGAGTTTTCATATTTTTTTTAATTTTTGCTTGTGATAGATCAAGAACATGTGCCCGCCTTGAAAATTTCCATTCCTGAAACTATTATTGGTAAAATAATGAAAGTTGCAGATTTCGTGAAAACGAACTTTGGAAAATTTAACATGGGATTTCCCATAAGGATTTTCAGGCTCCCAAGGGTATTTTTCAAAATTTTCACTTTTTCAAAAATTGACGCAAAACTATAAAATAACAACTTCTAAGGCTTATTTTGGTATTCTGAGACGAATACAAATCTCCTTCTGAGTTTTTAAGCTTTACACTCGAAATTATGGCAATATTTTACCACTGAAAAAGCCGGATTGGCAGACTTGAAATTTTTGTTTTGAGATTGCTCCGGGACAACTTAACCGATTTTCATAAATTTGGATTCAGATGAAAGGCAATTAACTTTTCCAAGATGAAAATTGATGTTTCCGCAAAATTCGAAAAAATTTCGAAGATATGACGATTTCAAAATTTTAAAGTGAAATTTCGAAAACTAATTTTTCGAAAATCGAAAAACTAAAAACTTATTTTTAGAAAATTTAATTATCTTTCAAACAAATAAGTTTTATACAAATAGTTAGACACTTCTTCTGATTCCATTGAAAATTTTAAGTAAATCAAAATATTTCAAAACTGAAAATTTGTCGGAAAATTAATGCTCTACTTCACAAAATTTCAGAAATTTCTAATTTTCAAAAGAATTAAATTTTAAAACGAAACAAATACAGAAAACACGGTTTTCAAAACAGCGAGGTTTTTGAAATTTTCGATTCATTGAAAAGTTTCCCCATTTAGTAGTATATACTGATACAAGATCTGGAGTAGTGAACTAATAATACCTACAATTTCGATTTTCGGCAACACTGATCCTTAAACGGCCGAAAATTTTCAATCAGCGGAGTGAATTTCTTGAAAAATTCCAAAGGGGAACTTTAAAATACTTGCTGGTTAAATCCCATGTTAAACTTCACAGAAATTGTATCGGTGAAAATTATTTCAATAGTTTGGAAACAATAAGCGTTAGTTGGGCGAACGGCTTTAGGTTTAGTACATTCTATAGGGGTAGGTCAAATGTTCTATAAATCCCGAGTCGATCCGTTATGGACAGTATAGAGTAACCCTCCATTTAAGAAAATGATTCCAGTTAATAATAAATGCTAAATAATACCAAATTACATACGACAAACTAAATACGACAATAATGTTCTTCCATGTTTTTCCGTGTAAGGCGGTGTAGGCGCCTTTCATAGTTATAAATAGCATGGACTCCTACAAACCTTAAAACTTTAAAAGAACTCTACAAAGCAAAAGCTCCATTGCTTCAGCTGGCAGGTGAATATTTACATCAATCTGAGTCATCTGCTTCTTCCAACTTAACGGTCTTTGTCATGCAGGTACTAAAGACAACATTGACCTCTGCCTACCCACAACCCACAAGATACAGATCTTTCATAATTGATGTGCACTGATTGCGGTTTGACGCTTAACTTGCTACTGCCGTTGACTTTCACCCTCATGTCCTATGTCCAATGCCTTTGATACGACCGTTACCGTTATGCGCTACGGCAATGCCGAGCATTGAGCTTTACAATCCATAAACTCTATGAGATTTCGCGGGCCACTGGGTTTGTGTACATTTTGCATCCCTTACGAAAGGAGACTAAACGAGTAATTTGGTTGTACTATTTTGTTCCATAACCGCACAAGCTGTTTGCTGTTAACCGTGGCCAGTAGTGTGTTTGTCTAGCAGGTCTGTCCTTAAGTAAGTGTTCCCACCCGCAACCCGCTAATAATAGTAAGTAAGAATAATGTATTCTCATCATTTCCTACTGCACTAACACAAGTCCATAGACTCTATGGACGCCAATAGATTATTGCTCACTTAAAATGAGACTCACCCCGTGACTAGGTGCCAAATATTTACAGATTTCTTTAGCGTCTTCTGCCTGATAGAGGAAGAGGTGAGAAGTTGACCATAGTGATGTTGTAGAAAAATCAATTCGCCAAGTTTTCGTAGCTGTTTCCTTCAGTCAGTCAGACAGTGTTCTTACATACAATGCATGATTGATGATATTTAATGGGATATTTAAGATTCTCATCCTTTGTTGGGATTTCAGACGGTTTATCATCATTCATCATAAATATATTTTGCAATTTGAAGTTAGTTATCTCACTAGTTGTCGCTTCCGAACTGTGCATAAGTGGAATGATAATGTAGTTCCAGAGAAACTTTGTCCCGACGAACTATCTCACTATCGCTTATCTAATACTGGAACAGTGATACGCTTGAAGAGATTTGACGATATAAATTATCTGAATCTGTCCCTTATACAATGTATGGAATTATAAGGTTGTGTTTGAATTCTGTATTTCTAAGGACACCATACTATGGTTCCGGAACTCAACTCTAGCACCACACCGAAAAATTGAGAAAACGCGAGAAACTTTTTGACATGGGTGTACACATAAGCTTCCCTAACGTACGCGATGGAAACCTAGTATTTCCACCTGAAGTAAGTGAACAGAAATGTATCACATTGTGTACATCCATGATTTCTGAGGCAATTATATGTACATTTCTTTGTAAAGGTCTTAGAACTAATAATCTCACATCTAAGCATTCGAGACAAGCTGGTTGCGCGACAGGTTTGTCCTGAATGGCGAGACTTCATCGACTGCGAACAATCTTCATTCGTGGAAAAGGTTGTCGTCAAAATGGAACACTCGGAAGAACCCGTTCGATTTTTGGAACAATCAGACTTGGGAATGATCTGGACGTCTTTCCAGTTCAAGTCTGTAGAGTTTACCAGGCATAGTCTATCGTTTTGGAGCAGTTTTGGAGATCAACTCACCTGGATTGACTTCTTTGACTGCACATTTCCCCAGAATTTCTTCTGTCCACCCACTGTAAGAAAAAAATCGAATATAGATATTGCCAGACTTAAACCCGCTCCGTAGTATACCCTAACTGAGTATTCAAAATTACAGAACCAGCCAAGTCAGCGTCACTGTGTAAATTTAAAGCATCTGGGACTACGCAATTGTAGCAAGTATTTGATGATGGGCAAAATCTACTTTCACCTTCACAAATTCTTTGATCTCAAAAATCTTGAAGTCCTTGATCTGTCCCAAAACACGTAAATTATGAGACTTTTAAAATGTGACTAATCCAATAATGCTTTTATTCAAAGATTTCGTTAATTTGGGGTTTCTTTTCTTCAGCTACTTGAATGACTATGCCCTCCTAATGCTTGCAACGTCTTGCGAGCACCTCCGATCAATTAATCTTAGACTGACAAACATGTCATTCACTCAAGCTGTTTTCAATCGGTTTTATCCTAGAGGTAAAACAATCAAAACAATGGCTTTTCATAAAATTTTTGCTGTTCCTTGCATCCAAAAAAAATTCTGGTTGTTCATATCTCAACAGATAAAATCTTCAATAACTACACATTTAGAGGTGAATTTCCGGGAGAGAATTTTAAGGACTTCAGTGACAACATATTAACATTTCACATGTTGCACTTTGCGTACCTGTCAACTCCACTGGCAAAACATATGGAAGAACTCATTTTTGATGACACTCGTGTGGATATAAAAGCACTCCGTCTAATCGTGGACCCCGGTAAAATTAATCTCGCCGAGAATCTTGTGAAAGTATAGTGTTTTCAATGAACTTGTCCTACTAGAAGTCAGATTAAGAGGATCCCTCTTTTTCTGTAGGAAGATATAGCTGGAAGTCTATTAGTTTGAATAAATGCATGGAAATGAAGCAAGGAGATTTCATTGAATTGATATCAAGTCAGAAAAGTATTGAAAAATTAGAATTAGGTGAGTTTGTACGCATTTACACTCTTTTCCTTGTTTTTGTAAAATAATGTAAACAATTTTGAATTTTCCTATGCTTTTCTCTTGCAGGATGTTCTAAAATTGACATAAGTCAGCTGGGCGAAGCTACAAGTTGCATATCAAATTTAAAGCATTTGGTAATTCGAGGCTGCGGAGAGATAAAGAAAACAGAGTTCCTTCTCGCACTTCCCAAACTCGTTTGTCTTGATGTCAGCTCTTGTGCATGCCTAGAACTTAATGCCCAAGATTTTCGCCAGTGTCGAAAGTTGGAGATTTTACGAATGCGAGGGATCACCCCGTTCTATGTGAGAATATTTCATAATTATTTCATATATTTTCAGCTTATTCGGCGTGTGATAGCTTAAAAGTCACTACATGTCAACATCCTTTTTTGTAGGCGATGAACTACGATAACAGTGAAAAAGCAACTGTCTTGAGAAACATCATCATGACGGTCCCGTTACTTACTGAGCTCGATATTGGAGATTGTGGATCAGCCTTAACAGACACTGTGATGCAAGCAGTTATCCAATATCTACCCCGTTTGAAAGTATTGCGGGTATGCCAGTCTAAAATAACCGATAGGGGCTTAGCTGGGGTTGAGATCGATGATACAGATGCTCGATCATCCACACGGACTGCCAGTAAGCGTCGTTCCGATATAACGGACAGGAACAATTCAAGTCCTCCTGGATTGTGTCTTTCCAATTTATCCGGAAAGTTTTTAACTTTTTTTTCACACTTGTTAAAGGCCAATAGCTTCATTATTGTAATTATTAATAAGTCTTCATCTATTCTACAGGTCTACGCACATTGAGTTTGTCAAAGTGTCATGGACTGAGTGAAGCCAGCTGGAAGCTGGCGCTCAGATTACCCAGTCTGCAACATTTGGACTTGTCATTATGTTGGCAGGTAACTGGGACAACTTTGGTTGTATTGAAACGCTCTAAGCGCATGAAAACATTTTAATTACCAATTATTCTGTCCAGATTAGCGTCACTGGATTCTCATCCATAATCATGCAGTGTCCGAATTTGGAAACCCTCAACATAGTGAGTTGTGGTATGCATATAACCGGTAATCCAGAACTGCTCGATCTAGCAAGGACCCAGCTAGTCCGTCTACGGCAGCTTCAAGTTTAACTCATCCATAAGTCGTACTGTCCAAAAAAGTTACCTGTTATCATTCACTTGTCAAATAAATAATGACCGTTGTCGCTGGACGACTATGTAGAATTTATAAGTATTAAATGTTTCCTTTAAATTTAAAAAAAACGCTGCTACCGTCATCGTGCCGGTGTGTCACTTGTGTTCGCAGTTGGAACAACTCGGTTGGAGTTGAACTTCTAACTTTCATTATGAAATTCTCAAATTGTCGCCAAATTAAATATATATCTATACCGATACATCCACATCCACTAGGCATGTTTGCAAATATGCATGTAGCATGGATTTCAATGCATTTATATACGAGTTTCAATTGCAATCATTTCGTAACCTGTAGCATGTAAACTCTCAAAGCAGGCTTCTAGTACTACTACTAGGCTAGCAGACAAAATACATCTAGTGCGGCTGAACGAGGTGATCACAATGTCATCATCATCAAGTGCTCACGACAGCTATCCTTGGATTGTCCGAACTTCAATTTCCCGCTACGAAAGCCCCAAACGCGGGATATTGACCTTCCCCCGTTCCTTTCGAAAGGACCAGCTTTGTCTACCCAGTTTACTGTGAAGACAGCTCGTTAGGTAACACCGAAAATTTTAGGCTTTTCCCTGAAATTTTCAATTCAGACTTGAAACTTTTGTCCATTACATCTCACAGTTGCACCAATACAGTTGGGATCAAATTCTTTCGGTGGAAATTTCACCCTCGATAGTACATTTCGTGGCGGCTTCAAGAATTTTCTGGGCTTGTGATCACACTGCTTGTCCATTTCAGAAGCATTCGTGTGTTCGTTGCTGCGGAGTAACCAATGCGTTCCTTGTGTAGCGTGTGAGGATAAAAGGCTGGCGCTCCATTAGATAGCTGCGGCGAATGCTAGCAACGAGTTTTCGTCTCCGTCTTTTCTGGATTTAATTATCTCAGAAATTCATCTCTCGCATATTTCAAATTTACATGCCAAGTATCACGAATACTTTCACAGGTAAGACCGCAGTTACAATAAATGCATTTGGTTCGCATTCTAACCCCTATCAGATTTTTTTGAACACCGTGTAATTTTTAAAATTTAATTTCTACATCGTCAACCTTGAGTTCCAAACGTTTAACGGAAAAAGTCTACCCGGCTTTTAGGGTTGTTGGAAAAATTCAAGACGTAAATGCTCCAACCGTATTGGAGACCATTTTTGAGTTCTCGCGGTAATCAGTAATGTTATCAGTATAATTTGTAATTGAGTGGTTCCAGTCCTCGAATTTTCAAAATCAGTATTACGTACCTGATCGTGGCATAAACTAGTACATTGCAGTGCAAGCTGCTAGCAAACAGAAATTCATTAAACAGTTCAGTTGGTTGAAGCTTGAAGCATTGAAATGAAAAGTGAAGCATTCCTGTGCCATTTTTCTGTGCTTCTGCTTGCGTAACTGATCCTTTGGCATTCAAGCGGGTAGTTCTGGTATTGCTGTAATGGCATGCAACGAGTTCCATAAGTTTGTGTTTGTTTTCTGTGGTAATACCAACAATTTATATTTGAACCCCTCCATCGCTTCAAATTTAGTATAAAACTATATGAACTGCGGTTAGAGCAGAAGAACTAATCCTTCCGAAATATCTGCAGTTTCACTGGTGTAACGACAATCTTGATCGTTATCCTAGAATCTGTGGTCCATCGTACTCGCTATTGTAATGTGTTTGGGAAGGCCATTAAGTTGGTCGAAAGGAATAGAAAACTCTACATCGACTGCTCTCTTTACTGTGTAGTGGAAATCAACTCGTTTCATTTTATAGGTTACTCATAGAAATGAGCTGTGGAAACTGGAAGTGAAACGTGTTAAGCCCCGGATCTGTTGAGTGGAAGGCGATTTGCGAGGCTTAACGCAGCGTCCACAATGCCTATGCTAAAGAGGCAGCCGTTTGTTCCCTTGAAGCCACCAGCTGATCTCAAGCCGGATGAAGAAGTATTTTATTTAAAGTTAACCAACGAAATATTCAGAGACTATGAGTAAGTCAGTTTTCGTGATTTACGTCATCTCATCCCACATAACTCGCAACTGACTTTCAAAAATTGTTTTTGCAGCGAATATTTCGATCGTATGATCGTTTGTAACTCCCTCGTATGGTCGTGTTCTTTAACGGGGAAAGGAAATCTCACATTTCAAGAAGCACTGGACAGTGAAAAAGCCGCGAAAAAATTATTGAAAGACTTCCCTCGAGAGGTACGTACGTGTCATCATCACTGAAGAGCGCTTTTATAAATGACCTCTGAATTTGTTTGAATTTTGGCTAATATTAATTAATCCATTGAATGTTACAGTTGAAGAAAGCACTATTCGTGTTGACTTCATTAACCAAACGAGGAAAGGTCTTGGATGTGTATGAAGACATATTTGCGTACGCAAGGGAGAGGTACTTTAAGAACGAAGTCGTCCTCAGCGTCATCGGAAATATGTGGTGAGTGCTGGGCTGTGAGCATGGAGTGTTATGCTGTGTGCGGCTGTTATGTACTGCAAGTAAGACGCAACTGCTCTCTGTCTGGCTTTTGCGTGATCACCTGCCGCATGTACCGAAGGACGGATGGGGTGCGATAGTGCGAGAGCATGTGCGTGCATGTGGACTTGCTGCGGCTGCATTTTGACAAAACGCTCTTCTGACTCTTGCTTGTATTTGTAGGTGCCCTTCCCGAGTCGTACGCGTTATATATCCCACCAAGGAAGATATTGAGATCTATCGGCAGGAACAGATCGAGAAGGGAGAGTTTGACCGGAATGACTACCTCAAGTAAGTACACTTATTATTCAGTGCGAGTACTCGTACTTGTTTGTACTGGCAAGGGTTTCATGAGCAAATTGCGGAAATGATGATGGTGATCATGATGAATATTTTTTAGGGATGATAGTTGGGGCCCCCCGCCGGATTTATTCCGTTACGAAGTTGTGGAGACAGAACCTGACAATCCAGGACTTAATGAAGTACATTTATTAGAAGCCATCGATGTTAAGAGGGAAAAAACAATCTTTACACGGGACAAGTGCCGTTACCTCCTTAAGCTTGCCACAGAATTTGATGAAAAAGCAGGCTATTGGCGTTTAAGGGTGAGCTGACTATTGGAGTACAGTAGTTTTCTTGTAACACCATTTAAGCTCCGAAATTAAAAAAATACGTGACTCACTGTTGACATATGTTAAGGAAGCATGCTCATGATCTGAGATCTAGCGAGTCTGAGCTAAACATTTTTCGGAATGGCTGAGAATGAGACTTGAGCAAAATCAATATTCATGTTCTTATAATTGCTATCGAATATATATCGAATTAATAATCATAGTTTCAAAATTGCCTTTTCAGGATGACGTGGTGAAAGCTTTTGGTCTCGGACATTGCCGTTTTGAAGATGTTTTTGTGGGCCCACCTCCGAAATTCGATGCTACACCAGCTGCCTTGCGTGCTAGCAATTCCACACCCTCCACGAAGGGTGATGGCGTGAGGAAATCTACCTCAGGGAGGATCAAGTCTTCGGATGAGGACAGGAGGAAGTCGAAGGAGCCCTTGAAAAAGGGATCTACGGAAGTTAAATCCAAGACTGGAAAAAAAGATGTAATTTCCGAAGGGAAGAAAAAACCTCGTTCCAAAAGTGTTGAACCATCTGTGGCTAAGAAAGCGAAACAGCAGATGAATGAAAGAAAATCCGGACCTGCTGGTGTAGCTACTAAGGAACGGAAGAAGCCAGGGCCGAAACCAAAGAAGTAAGAAATGTTTTCCATCGTTTTGTAAATCATACGAAATCGTCTAGCTGTTAGGGTTGGAATTTCGGTATTAGCAGTTGTCATGTTGATCAGAAATGTGGTATTGTAACTAATGCTTCGTTCCTCATTCTTGACTGAAAAATCCTCATTTTAAGTTTAACTCTCATCATATGATCACTGACTTGAATCAGCTAGTTGCAATCAGTCACGGGTGATGGGCCGACAGAAGTAGTCGGTAGAGTTTTTTGAGGTCATTTAGAATCTTTTGAAGCGTACCGAGTCCGATTTTTGCCGTTAGTCTGCAGTTCTGATTCTGAAGATCTGTAGTACCAAGTACATTACTTCGCAACGACAGTGCTGTCCTAATCTCCTAATTAACCGATAGTTCTCGTTCTTATGAATTTTTACGCCTTCTCAGTACTCATATTTTCCCTCCCGCCTTAGTGTATGAATCTGAGCTTTTTTTGTGATTAAATTTATCAACTCCGTCCGTGAAAAAGTATTTGCATTTTGCGTCTCTTTTAATTGTTTCAAATAAACATTCAGTCTCCAACAATGATGCTTGGGAAACTATTGTGTGAATACCGAATGATTATAACAACATGATTGTTCTTACATTGACCCTTATATCAAGTTATATCTTGTACTTTTACAGGGAAAAGGAAGAAAAGGAAAAGAAGCTCACTCCGCAGGAGCTCAAACAGATTGAGTTGGAAAGAAGAGCCAAAGAACGAGAGAAAGCACGGAAGGAGAAGAAATTGATCGCAGACTTCAAGAAGCTATGGTTCAAACCCAAAGAAGATCTCGAAGTGGAAGATTTGAAAGTATGTTCTGGGGCTGCAGCTCGTCATCGTGAAATGATGATGCCGCTAAATATATACGTGTATTGTAATATTACTACACTGTTGTGTGTGTGTTTAATATTTTAGGACCTACCTCCTCCGGATCCAGTGTCATGCAAAATTCCAAATCATCTCTTTGGAGATTTTGTTGCCGTCTTAGAGTATTTTAACTGCTACTCCAACATTCTCAAAGTTCGTGACTCCTTTACCAATGGTCTCACATTTGACTTGCTTGAAAAGGCAGTGGTAAAGAATGAAATTGCAGGTGCGTTTCACCAAAATACTCCCGTTTGAATTTAATTCATGTCTGCTTCAAAAAATATTCTAATAATTTTTCAACTTAAATTTCCAGGTCCATTCAGCGATATTTTGCAATTGCTCCTGAGAACAATATTTCGCCTTCAGGAAGCTGAGCAATCTGACATCAGCCATGATAGTGCTGCCGCAGTTGGTAAGTACTACTGCAGTTCTGTTTCTATACTCAGCCGTCCGTTTTCAATGATGCATACTCAACGTGTTGAAAAATAATGAAAATAATCATTTACGTTCGTCACTACCTCTGAGAATATCGTTTGATTTCAATGGTAACCTTAGGTAAGGATGTGTACAAACCGAAACTAAGAATTGAATCTTTCAATTTTCAGAACTTGATGTTGACGAATGTGACGCGGATGTATCCGCGAAGGAAGCCATCAGGCAGGCAACAGCAGCAGCAACTTGGTCCACCATGTATCAGAATACACCGCTCAACAAACTCAATCTTGATCACCTGAGTCTGACGGAAGTTCTGCGGCTACATCTATTGTCGTCCGGAGCCCGTCCGAGTGAAAAAGATGTTAAGTGGAGGTAAGCGTGCATGTCGAAACTTAATTTTAAGTTGTTAACCTCCGGGGCTTTAAAGGCCACTGAATCCTATCACAATTTTCGAAAATCTGATCCCTCTCAATTCATGTACCTTCGTAGGTATAGCTACAGAGGTTATTACGACACCTACGATGATCCTGGCCTGAGACTAAGAATCGAGGAGCCGCAGATCATTAAAACACTGAGCCACGGCAGTGTGTTTGATCTGACAATCGCTGAGAAGCTCAAAGTTATCATGTGTCTCATCGGTCAGATTCTAACTTTTTATGACGTCCGGGAGGCCATGGAGGACAGCTTTGAGCAGTTCAAGCAGTCCAGGGTGACCTTGAGAACCCTGCAAGCTGCCGAGAAGAGGAAAGAGGCGGAAGACCAACTGTGGAAGTAAGTTTTTCCTGTCCGTCCATTGCAAATCATGTTACAATCAATGGTGGTCCACTGCCAATGATGCATTCAGATTATTTGATCCCAGTGATACGTTGTTTTCTGTCGTCACTACCTCTGAGGCAGTAAGACGAAATCAGTTACGAAATGTTGAAGTTGTTAAAAATATCTGGCCTAATCACAAGCTGTTTTTTTACAAAACTATAGAGCAAAGCTGAAGACTGATCGAGTCATTCCTGATCCGAATTCCCTGAAACCCAGCACCGAAAAGGACAAGAATAAGGAGCAAGAGGGCGGCGATGACAAAGCAAAAGAGCAACAGAAGCCCCCGGCGTCTGACAAGCCGCTGCTTACGGATGAACAAATCGAAGCTTTAATTGAGAAGAAGGACAAGGAAATTGCGAAGCGGAAACAAGAAACAATGTGGAAGGAAGCTGAGCTCCTCGATGCAATCAACAAACACGAAAGGAAGTTGGGAATTCATCCAGTTGGTCGCGATCGAGCCTACCGCCGCTACTGGATATTCAACACCATGCCGGGGATCTTTGTGGAGCAGGACGATGATTATGTTGGCCCCTGCTTGCCAACGCCTACACCTTACATGTCCGAAGTCAATCTCAATGATGTTAACTTTGTGAAGGAAAACTTTGACAAGGTAAGTTCCCACCACGGGTTGCGGGGGATCATTGCTCCTGTGTCCAGTTGTAGTCGACTTGTGTAGTAGATGATCATTAAGGAGTGATAAATGACCTTTTACGTCTTCCCTGACAGATTCGACATGTAGACAAAGAAGGAAGTGACAAGGAGAATTCCACGCTGGGATCTCCGAAGAAGAGTCCGAAGAAGAAGCAAGCCTCCTCCAAATCTCGGGACTCGGCTGCTCCGCGGCCGGAAGTGTTCGGGTTGTGCACTGGAGATCCCAATGCTTGTCCTGTCCATTACTCTTATGCATCCCGTCCAAAATGGTATTTCTACTGGAGTGCGGAACAGTTGGATGCCCTCATCGACGGCCTGACATCTCGTGGGATCCGGGAGAAGGACCTTAAGCAGATCCTGTCGGACGAGAAGGAGGGATTGCAGAACATTTTGAAGCGGTGTCCCGTTACGAAGCTCAACCACGATAATGTGTACCCGGAGTATATGCTCTCCATCGCAGAGAGGAAAGCCCAGCGTCAACCATCCTCTAAGCATTTAGACCCCAACTTAAACTATCCCGCGGATACGCCCGTGGAGAAAATCTTGGAGTTGCAGCTCCGAGACTTAATTTTGGAGATGGAGGAAAAAGTATTCTTGGGCACGTTGGGCTCACTCAAGGTACGCTTCATTCGGTGGCGTGAGGCATCCCGTAGCATGCAGTGAATTTGAAGAACTGAACGCCGTTAAATTTATGCTAGAATTACTGAATTTACAATTACGTATTTAATTCTGATTTTCTCTTTTAAGGTGAAAGATAGACAGAGTTGGCGTAAGACGATTGAGTCCGGTGGGTTTGAACTACAAATGGACGATCTAACGTGGGGCAAAAATAAATCCTTATCCAAGGAACGGGAAAAGTTCAAAACTGGTAAGCATCCAACAAAGAAAATATCAGTTGTTGCCTGTTAATGTTGTTCATCAAATGCCTCACCACAAGCCACTAACCCCTTATATATTTTGTACACGAGCAGAGCAGGCCCAACGACGCACAACTAAGGATGAAGATGATGCATCCTCTAGCTCCGGCACATCGTCAGGGCTTGGTGAGAATCGTCCCGCAGAAACTTTCCCCACAAATCCTGCCTTGAAGGATCTTGCCTGTGCTATCCTCCAGTTCCGACAGAGTATCGAGCCCAAGTTCTTCAAGAGACCGCTTGGAGGTAAACTTTGAATTCCTATTGAGTGGTGTTGAATTTCTGCACTACCGAATGACATCTTAAAATGGGAAATTCAGCTTATTTCACTACACGAATTAATTCGAAGAGCTCTATCTGACCGGTCCCTAACGTTGTTCTTGCAGTTGGAAAGGATGAAGTAAAGGGGGTGAAGAGTAAATCCAGCGGAGTCGAGGGGAAGGCAGCAGATCTGGTTAAAGGCTCATCAATGACTCCTCTGGAGCGCTGGGAGCTATCTCTGATGGCCTCCACCAGTTTCTCTCAACTGTTCATGCATTTGTTCACTCTTGGTAAGGCCACGTGGGAAACGCTGTCTGTAGATAGAGTCATGATGATCTTTATGGGCGTGGATTAATTGTAGTTTGCTTTTGCTCCCTAGATAACAGTATAGAATGGTCCCGCTCAGTATTAAATGCCCGGTGTCGAGTTTGTCGAAGGAAGGGCGACCCGGACAATATGCTCCTCTGTGACGAGTGCAACAAGGGTCACCATGCGTATTGTCTGAAGCCACCACTGCAGGTTCGAAAAAACTAACTAGTGTAAAATCGTATCATGCCCTGTGCTACAACATCCGTCCGTTCTACCATAAATTTCCACGAGGGTATTGCTAATATCTTTTAATCTCGTGTCTTGAATTCAGGTAATTCCAAAGGGCGATTGGTACTGCGCAGAGTGCAGACCGCCGGAACCCCCACCGAAGATAAGTCGGCGTCAGAGAAAGGAGGTTTTATCCGACGACGAAATTGCGGATGAACTAGAAAACAGTGACGTGGACGACGGTAATGAAGGCAGCGGGGAACTCGATAGAGAAGGTAGATGCCGGAACAAAGAACCAAAGACGGATAACTGTTGTCCCCTAGATTTAAAGGCTCCTGATTTTGTTGATGCAGAAGTGTGCGAAGTCTGTGGATTCGGGGGTCAAGTTATATGTTGCGATAAATGTCCGCGACTCTACCACCTCCAGTGCCTCGATCCTCCGAAAAGTCGTGTTCCGCGCGGAACGTGGCACTGTCCCGACTGTTCCACCTCCTCGGGCTCCAAGAAGGGAGGCGCCAAGAGCACAAAGGGGAAAGGTAAGGTGGGGGGCAACAAGAAGAAAGTGGCCAGGAAAAATTACAGTTCCAGCGATGACGACGACGACGATGACGATGATGGTGAGGAGGATGAGGACGAGGACGAGGACGTGGAAGAAACGGAGGAGAGCCAGGATTCTGAGGGCATATGTGATGATGACGAAGCTAATGAGGACAACGGTGTATCTCTTCGTAAGTAACACTAGTGAACAACCCTGCTGTGACTATTACCTATTCAGCCAGGCCACAATTCCATAGAGAGACCCTCAATCTTATTTAAAAGAAAAATTCTGAATCTCGTAATTGATTCTGAAATTTGATGCAGGAAACGGCCACGAGGACGAGAATTCTAATAGTGAGAAAGGATCGGACGAAGAGGATGAGGATGAAGTGAAGCCGAAGATGAAGGTCAAGTTCGCCCCGTCCACTTCTAAAAATTCTACTTACGGAACCCGGTCAAGTGGAGGCGGCGGCGTCGGTTCAAGTGGGAGTCATCGCAACCGCAAATTCGTCGTAGATAGTGATGATGAAGAAAGCTATTCTGACGATGAGAAGCTGGGGCGCGGAAGCAAGAGAAAATCTGCCTCGGCTGCTGCCGAACGAATTGCCAAAGTTGCCAAGCGGCTCCGTAGTGACTCTAAGGAAAATGAAGATAGTAGTGAAAATTCCAATGACTCGTCGGGGAGGAGGAAGAGGCCAATGTTTGATGAAACGGACGATAGTGGGGACGAGCAGCGAAGTGGAACGACGGACGCTGGTCCGAAACGGACCCGCCTCCAGCGAATGAATACAAATCAGTGTTCCCAGAATGGTGAGTTGGACAATGTCCTCCTTGATCGCCTTCTCAAGGATGTGATGAAGCATGTTGATGCTTGGCCCTTTCTCAAACCTGTCAGCAAAGTCGAGGTGAGACAGGCACTTGGCGTATAGTTTTTTCCGGTTCGAGGGATCTGTCCTTTTTTCTTCATTCTGATCCGTACTTGAATACTATGGGAATGAATCCAGAGAAGCACTACCTGGTGTATCGCTGGATGAACCTTATTCTTTGTTCAGTTTCTATATTTTTCAAAGTTTTCAAACCAGCGATGGAGTTGATTGACGAATGACTTGATTAAATCTGAATCCCTCGAATACTCTTCTTCGGAACCTTGCATGCTTTAGTGGGCTCTTAAGAACTAACCAATGACCATTTCCTTCCAGGCACCCGATTATCACGAAATCGTGAAACATCCGATGGATCTAGGCACAATAAAGTATAAATTAAACTCCATGGTGTATACCTGTAATGAAGAATTCATCGCGGACCTCATGTTAGTTTTCTCCAACTGCTGCCTCTACAATGCCACCACCCATCCTGTTTTCAAGTGAGTGAATTAGCACTAACCACTTCAGTAATTGTTAATACTGTTTTCACAGTTGTCTAATCTCTGTAATTCTCTTCATCTTGTACCGTCACAGAGCTGGGGAGAGCTTGAAGCAATTTTGCGTCCGCCGCCTGAACAAGATCGGGATCCCAGTTACAGATCCACCCTCATCATCCTCTTCGTCGTTATCCATTTAAATGTGGAAAACTAGCCCTAAAATAATTCGGTAGCCCTATGGTTGTGTATCACCGAATCCACAATACTGACTGTTCTGTCTATATTCGTCTACAGTAGAAATACGTTTGTAGGAGAGACGACGTTTGTTGAAGAGACGGCAGGTCTGAAAGAGACCGTCTGAGGACGTTGATGAGAATAAGGGCGCCAGCCGTTATATTTTCTCAGATTTTTGTACGTGCATGTAAGCATGATTTCGCCAATGTATTACGTGATACCGTGATTTTCGACGATGACTAAAAGTGACGATTAAGTGAGGTGGGCCCGCTTGTATCATTAACCCATGAAGTAGGCCATTAGACCAGTGAAATGATTCCCACTGACCACACACAGTTGCTTTCCGTCGCCACGTTGTTGTTGAATGTAATAATAAGAGGTAGAAGAGAAACGGCTGGCTCTCGTTTATGTTCAAAATGGCTCATAGTTAGCCAAGAGAAAGAGAGAGAGAAAGCATATATAGATAGAGGATTTTTCTATAGTTGCACCGACCTTGTAGAACGCAAGTTTCCATGTTGCTCCAATTTTAGAGTAAAATATAATAGCACATACAACCTGTGACCTGTCATACAAACCGTCGACGTTTCTCTTTCCTTTGACTCGGGATGAAGCCTACAATTTTAACTCTTGCTACGAACGTCGATCACTGTATTTCCTACAACACGGCGTGTCTTTGAGAGGAAGCATTTATGTCACATGTAACATTATATCTATGATTGCATAATTATTATCGTTAATTAGCCTTGCATTTGTTCACCCTATACAATATACCCATCCCTACTATGCTTACACCTCGATGTTTCCGGAACGTAATACAAATAGCCTTTAGTTTTTTCCAGTGATATTCTTTTATACTCGTTCAGTACTTACCTGAAAACATTAGAATTTCGACGGAACTTTCGTAAGATTTTTTTTCGAGTATGACGCCGCGCCGCAGCCAGTAATTTTTTTTTGTAAAAATACAACTACTGTTCATCACATGTGTTGGTGATAGAGATAATTATTTAATGTAATAATAATGCATATGTACGGGAGCCGCATAGTAAGAAACGGGTTCAGTTTCCACATGTGATATACTAAGAACTTGTATTAGGCAGAAAGAATCTTAACATCCTTCAGCTGAATAAGTTTAGAAGGGAGGAAAATAATTAATTATTGTACTTGAGCCGTGACTCAAACCTCTTTGTAGCCGCACGTATGCGTGAGCTCTTGATTTTAATGTATTTTCATTTAATAAAAATCCTAGCAGTTGATCCCGCTGGCTTCCCAACTGGAGTTTCCACTCCCATCATTTTATTTAACGTTGCTTCTAACGATGTGAGTGGGAGGAGATGGATGGAACGAGGTCATCAACGTTCATAGTTCTCTAAGGCCTGTGCAGTGCTTGTTGCAGCTATGAAGTTCATTCAGTGATCTCTTCGTAAACGATTCGGACAGCAATGCAGCCTCTAGCCTGGGCCAGTCCTGATCCGGGCTGGACCCATGTGATTTCCGCCAGGGCCATCACGTTCCCAAAATAAAACCTCTTCTTCAGTCCCCCGCGAAATGCCCTCAGCTAATTTCATGGATGGAATCCATCGGTCAGCGTCAGCTTCATTTCTTCCCCCATCCCAGACTGAACTATAGGGCACTTCCGCATCGGCTTCCCCGCGAGTCTCTCTACTGAGAGATTCATGTTCGGGAGAGCATGAGAAGAAGATTTCTAATTTCACTGGCCCACATTCATCCGGCATCACAACTCCTACATTCATACGGGACTAATTATGGTCTTGACATTATCAGTACGCTCCGTTGCTCTGGCCGAGTTCCAGCTCCGCTCTATCCCAAGCCGCAAACACGTATGGGAACCATTTTTCCCGGCTGACCCGATTCCGATGTTGCTCCGTCCCCGCCATATTGAATAAATTTCCACTAAAGTGTTGGACCTTACATTCCAAATGAATTCTTGAGTAACGTTCCATCGTCATTAGTGCCAGTTCCTCCGACTCCATTCGTTAGATAGACGGAATTATGGGAATAGAAATTAAAAATTAACGCCAGTCATTCACGTACGAAGGTAGCACATCTGAAAGGTCACTACTTAGAGCTCTCGGTCGGCGCGGTCTTCAAAGTTTTACGGGTCAGCAATTCCCAGGAATGCAGCCCCGCATTCACACACTTTCCCAAACGTAAAAATATACCGCGAAGAGAAAGCTTCCAGCTTAGATGCTCTAACCAGGGAAGGCAATGGGGTGTACAAAGGAAATTTTATGAAATAACAATGATATTTATTGTTGCGCTTGTACAAGAGTCATTCATAAGTTACTTGTTGTATAAAACATCCTCCTCTACTACACAGACATACAAACTGAACCGGCATATTTGACAATCGTCTCATGCTCATGTCAATCCTGAGTCCCCAAACTTGCTTCACACAGCAACAGTAAGTAGTTACGCAGCAGTACACTCATCTCTCAGTTCTACATGACCGATCATGTCCCAACGTTCGGAAATATCATTAAATACAGTAAACCATGCAAATTCGTACTCTGTCCAGGTATATGAATCATACACTGCATCATCGTCATGAATTTACAAAAATTTCAAATGTGTATCCTGACCAGTTTGAAATTCCATTAAAACCTTAAGTATCTTCGCCAGTTCATTCGCTGCAATTTATTTCGAGATTCAAAAAGAGAACATTCACACTCACTTTGGAGGGAAGGTAGTGCGTGCGGCGATGGTAGTGCACCCACATGTAAACAATTCGGTCAAAACCTTACTCTTCCTCTTGTGCTCCGTCAATTAAGTTTCTCGCCCGTTCACGTAGAACAAGGAAGACACGGGAAACAATAATAAACTGACTGATTGCAGCATTGTATGAATACAGTAGAAACCCCTTACATCTTTCTCCACTTACTTTCTTACCCATGAATGACACCAACTTTGAGAAAATCCAATTTCACTGTATTCAGAATAATAATTCAGAATAGATTCAAATTCATTTAAGAATTTGAACGGTTCTATACCTGTAAATTTTTAGCTTGGATGAGGAAACTGAATCTTGTGCACACTTTGCCGAGTAGTAACTACAAAAATATTCAGGATTTACAAATGCTGTCGACGTGGTTGTAGTACTAGTAGTATAGCATAATAGTAATAGTACCCTCATAGTATTCGACCTTCTTTTGCATTGACACAGGTCACATATAATCCTCATTTTAAATCAATCTATCTGGACAGTCAGGCCCCAACTTATCATGTAGTGTGTAAACTCCGGGCCGGTCATCAATCACACTCACACACACACACAAAACAAACGGAAAACTCTGTACAGTTAAATCAGCACACGTTATTAATATATATATACATATAAACTACAATAATTATTGTACCTACCATGTTAAAACCGTTTATTTTTGAGACCATGGACGGTGAGTGGAAAGCAAGGGGGGAGGG
>WJFA01000316.1:0-44664 GCA_009870155.1 Pseudobourletiella spinata
CCCCCCCCCCGAGAAAAGTTGGCGTTTCGGTGTATGAATATTAGAGAACGGTCGTTACACACTGGTCCAAACGTAGAGAAGTCACTCTCTAGATTACCTCCGTTGCAGCCAGGACTACAGTGGCCAACTGAGATCTGTCACCCCACTCGGCCAGAAATGTCATCGTCAACGCTTGTAGAAAAATCCGAGAAAAGCAAGAAAATAAGACCCTTCTTGCTCCTGATGGCAATTTTGAACTGCTAGGTGCAGGATTCACAGGTTGTGCTTCAAGCTATAACACATAAATTACATTAAAATATTTAGATTTGTAATTTTTATTATTTCCTTCATTAGCGGCGTAGAATTATGAAAATTGTTGCAGTACAAACTGAAACGTTGACTTAAATGAATTTCAATTCATACGTTAGGTACAAAGATAAAGGAAAATTTTAGCTACGCTGTTGCATCATTTTGATAACAACTAACGACACGAGGAATACTCAAAGAATATTAGAACGGCATGTGCACCACAATTTTCAGCACTGCTTCAAACTTAGAAAATTTCGTATGGGATTAAACATGCCAAATTTTTTTCTAGCAACGGTCCCCACTTGGCAATATTTTAAAAAGCCATGAAAAGTTATCCTGACGGCGGATAAGCAATAATTGGCTATTGGAAGTTGTCAAATCTACGTATTCGAGACTGTTTCGCAGTATAAAGGGAATTATGATGTTTTATACTCAAATATTGCTTGTCCGCCGTCAGGATAACTTTTCATAATTTGTTTACATATTGCCTTGCAAGATAAAATTTTTGCATGTTAAATCCTATAAGATCTTTAATTTTTGTTCAGGGGTACATTGGGTCATGTCGTGCGCACGGAAGTTGGGTGCTCTTCAAGTTTAAAGCAGTGCTGAGAATTGTGTTGCATATGCCGTTCTGAAATCGCGTAACCAGCCCTTGGGTACTCCTCGTAAGACCATTTTCTGAACGATTTGAAACACTCACAGGTTATGAGATTTTTCAATTCGGCAGCATGTATTTATATGGAAAAACAGCAGCAGTTATTACTGAAATCAATTGCCCAAGGTTTAAACTGCAGTAAGACTGAAAAAAAACCTAGCCAGCTCATGCTCCTTTAAATAGCAAAACGCCGCCAGATAATAACTCATTTTAACTGCAAGGTTACTCCTTTAACACGAGCTTACGGGTCTAAGGAATCACTCTCGGAAATGTACCTGGGTCAAACTTTTCCCCTAAGACAACAGTCTTCTAACAGCTTGACCTTCAACCTCTTGTAGCTACCGCCAGATAAAACTACACAAGCTTCGTAAACCCACACGGAAACGAGTAAACACGTAGGACAAAATAATTCAATTTCTTACATCTTCATCTCTCCTTCTCAGACTAGCTTGGACTTCTTCGAATTCCTCAGTTCCCTCATCAGGAGACATTTTAAAGCCATCGTAAAGCATTTTAAACCCAAAGAGTGCAAATAATGCAGTAGATATGTAGTATGTGTAAATTCGTGGAATTACAGTTGTTGCGTACCCGAAGAGCGCTGCAAAATACCAAAGCATTGTATTAGCTCATCTTCAAAAGTAGCATGGATCTAAACAGTTCAGTCAACAATAAGTTTATGAACAAAGGCATGCACTGAGTATTATTAGGTATGCAAACGAAGCATGTTCATGGACACCGATAAATTATAACACTCAATTCCAGTGGTATGGCTGAGTGTGCGAGCAAGCTTCGCATACGGTGGAGCTCGGAAGATAGGCTTGTCCCATACTCAAAATGCTATTGACTAACAGGAACCAGTGGAAACTGGAGAAGAATAAGCAGAAACTTCAGGTGTTTTAGAATTGTTTGTCGAGTATACTGTGCTTTCGAGTTCTATATGTATATGGCTGAGAAAACACTGCCTTAACCTAAAATTGTTAACAATATATATATTTAAGGCACATGGATGGCGTGAGTCCCATGACATTACTTACAACTATAGCCTACAATGCAGTAACATAATGCGAACATTATAAAGCCTAACCAATGGAATGTCATACCTACTATTAGCATTCAAATGGCTAAAAGTGTGCTACCTTCTTCAGGTTCAGCTGTTTCCATGACCCTGCTTCTGATCATCCTCAGCTCACTAGTATGATAACATAATATGCCCACAAAATACAGCCGACTTCCATGCGAATACATATGGATCAGCGACAGCTGAAAACGAAATCAAAATTACTATCTAAATGAAGACAACTATGTTCTGATTCAATGATCAGATCAAATATAACCGACCGTCATGGGGAAGACGTCAAAAATTATGCTCTATTTTTTTACTGATACTCCATGACCAGCAGAAACATGCTAAGTTCCCAAACTCTGAGGTGTGTCTAAAGGAAACTGAAGAGTTTTTATGCTGGTCCATAACGATTAAATTCGTACACAACTTTGTGATAATAGCTGTAGCCAAGTTTTAAGCATTTAAGAAAGTTTAGAATCTAACTGTGCACATGCATCATCAGTCAGAACCCCTACGGCTTGTACTTCCCTCCATACCTACTACATTGAATGAATGACAATGGGTAGAAAAAAGAGAGAAGAATTCACTGAAAGTGATGACATCGAATGAAAGTAATGCTGAAAAGTGGTGACTCTCACGTTTAGCCTTAGTGACCATACTACAGATTATCATGAAAGGAAAACTTGATTGATTATTCTTTGCGGCTATGACAAGAGATCACTATCAAAGCTGTAATTTCCACATTATATGGAATCACTGCCAGTTCATCCATATTTTTAAACAGCCGTCACCTCCAGCCGTAATAGCTAAGAGCCGTAACCGCGAGGAAGGCTGTACCTATACAACAAAGTAAACAATCGCATAGCTTCTATCCAGTCATAGCAAACAACATTCCTTCTCCAGCAACCAGTCACGTGCAACTGACTTGAACGTGGAAAACAAACAGAGCCTCACCTGATAACACTGTCATAAATCCCAGAGCGGACATCGCACCACTAAAAACAGTAAGTCGCGGGTGTCGCATTGCCATGATTGCTGCGATAAAAAACGTCTTATCACCAAGCTCGGAGACAACAATCACGGACAGCGAAGACACAAACGCGTGGATGAACCCAAGGCTACTCACTGGACCCATTGTTGTAGATAACGACGGCCCCCTTGGGGCTAGTGTTACTTCCTGCATTTTGAAATGTTTAGAAAACCATTAAAAATAACTGATTGAGGAGAAATAAGATTTGGACTCAACCCCGGCGAATCACTCCACTTCCCAAAATTGTATCGCCAACAGCTCACTTCTTTGTACAGAACGGAGTACTGTAGTCTTCTCCGGAGCTACCTGTTAAAAATATTCCTCAAGTTCCGGTCCCCTCAAATTTTCTCCACATTCTCTGCCGCTGAAGCCCAACTTCGCCTGAACGTCTTATCGCCAGCAGCGGATGGACAGAGAATGCATTAAGCCTTGACACTTTTGCTTCTTCCAAGACTACACTGCTGAGTTGTTTTAAATTTGGCGCACCGCCACGCAATGAGGGGGTAGCCGGTCTTGAGGGGCTGCTATTATCGTCTGTGATGCGTGGAGGATTGCCATGAACCGACGATCCTGCAGCAAACAGTGTGTAACAAACTTTAAAGATGGCAACACTGTCTCTGTTCTACATCCTGTGGCAACTCACAAAACAAGGCAACCCTGTCATGTCATATTGCTTGCCACGAAATTTAACTGATGGTCAGTGTCGCCGGCACGGGAGGGTCAGTGGGTACATGACCCCCGTGGAATTTTCCAGGGGGGTCACGTAATGCATTTGACCCATCCCCAATTTTTTACCAACTGCAGTACTTTTACGAAATATTGCATTTTTACCATTACGCGAGTCGAAAACGGCATTAAATTTTGCTCGACCTAAAAACGTACTCATGTCGGCCTCCACATGAAGCCTTAATTCTCTTTAAGGATGAGGAACAAAGGAGATCAGCTTCAGCTTCAACTTTTCTTATGTTAAAGAACATTTAAAACTGGCAGATCCACTGTCTCGTAGCTAGTGTTGTATTTTAGTAACAAAATCTCGTAACGTAATTACCTATATTAACAATAACATAGAGGCCGGAGGCATTTTAGTTATTGTGATATGATTGCGTTAGCTTTTGTTATTGTTATCGTAATTGTTGTTATACAACGCGTGTCAAAGATATGGAAATGTGAGGTAAACTAAGTTGTAATTTAGTTTTTGTTTTTGTTATTGTTAACTATGTGTATGATTTTGTTAGCTATTTAGTCAATTTTGTTATTGAATTAAAAATATTAACAAAACTAAATATAACTAAATAACAATACTACTCGAAGCAGAGGAAGTTCAGGGTAGCGTAAATATTTAACTCTGCCTCGTTTCACCAGGATGCAAAGATAAATTTGGAATAAAGCAGGCACAGAATAGAGAAAAATTCAAAAGTTTTAAGTACCTACCACAATTTTTGCAACAGCTCTTAATCATTATAGCGTAGAGCATAGAGCATAGAATCTATCAGGCTGTGGATTTGTATAAATTTTGCATTCGCACGTGTAGATATCTAATATGCTGATGGGGAAACTTTTGTGCATCAAGGCGTGCGATTTTCGACTCCCGCCTAGTACATGATCCTTTGACCTAGTATTTACTCCACGCCGCGGTTCTGCATTCAGTCCCTTCGTTGTACGATATATTTTGTCGTCCAACGGGGAAACGCGCATAACTTACGAGCGTGTTGACCGATTTGACTTGAGTAAAGACAGGCAATGAAGTCTAGTTCTTCAGGAGGGGGGGGGGGGGTCTTCGGGCCGCGGCTGCGCCACCCGCAACCTCACTGTTACCGTCATTTCATTGTGTCACTCCGGGCGCTACCACAGTCCGTGTAGGAGATGCAAAAGAAGGTAGGCGGGCGTCTCGGTTTCAAGACAACTTGGCTTCAATGCATATTGTGTGATGCAGAAATACCTGTTGTTCAGGCGGTAGTAACATCGGCGGGAATATATCCGGCGGGGTTATGTGCAGCGGAGGCGGGATTATTGTGGTGGGAATATATCCGCGGGAATATCCTAGGGCGGGATTATCTCCGACCACGAATGTCGTCCACTTTTTGTGCAATCGTTCACCGGTTATATTCATCAGTTATATTCAAACCGTTATGCCGATACTGCATTGTGCTTCGTATTTTTAATTCTAACAACTCCCTGGCCCCATTTTGTATTTAACTTAGGGGCAATGGGTCAATGTAGCCTGGGCGAGTAATATAGTGTGTGAGTTGAATATGGGCGACAGGTCCTCTGCGTCAATTTGGCCTGGGTGAGTAATATAGTGTGTGAGTTGCATGTGGACGTGGAGTGGTCCTCTGGGTCAGTTACCTGGGCTAATATCGCCCGGGTGTGTAACCAGGATACCAATTTTCAATGGGTTGCATTCAGTACGAAGTAACTATCACTTTCGTGGTCGGAGATAATCCCGCCGTAGGATATTCCCGCCTCCGCTGCACATAATCCCGCCGGATATATTCCCGCCACAAAAACCCCGCCTCCGCTGCACATAATCACGCCGGATATATTCCCGCCGATGTTACTACCGCCTGAACAACAGATATTTCTGCATCACACAACATGCATTGAAGCCAAGTTGTCTTGAAACCGAGACGCCCACCTATCTTCTTTTGCATCCCCTACATGGACTGTAGTAGTGCCCGGAGTGGCACAATGAAACTACGGTAACAGTGAAGTTCCTGGGCCCTTCGGGCCGCGGCTGCGCCGCCCGGAACCGCACTGTTAGCGTCGTTTCGCGCCGCGGAGGGCGGGGTTAGGTTTTCCCAATCCCCCAACTGTAAAATCAGGCGAAATTTGATTTCGCAGGCTTTGACATACGAATAAATGTAATTCAGTTGGCGGGAAAATCTATGGCGGGATGATCGTCTGCCCTTCACGGGAATATGTCAGCGGGAAAATGTATAGCGGGAATCTCGCGGCGGGATTATCTCTGAACTCCATCGCTTTATACATACGAAAATGCTGTTCGTTTCTGTCTGCCAGTCTGTCTGTAATAGCCAACACTTGTGCGTTTGATTAACCTGCAACCAGCTATTATTTTCTAATTCTGTTTTGTCAATGGTTTTAGCGGTGGTTGATTGTAGAACAAATTTAGACATGAGACATGTAGGTCACCATGATCATAGAGGTCACCTAAAGCCACTAGGTCTTGTGACCTACACCAGTACGCTTAAACGAAGGTTAAAACTGCAACTTCAAACTAATACACAAAGGTCATAATAATTGGAACTGGCGATCCTTTGGAAACCGTTATCATTATACTACATGATCAAGATACTTTATGACATGACTATGAGAATGCTGTTCCTGTCCGTCTCTCTGTATTCGTCGAAAGTTGTGCACAAGATTACTCTGCAACCTGCCTACGTTTTTGAATTCTGTTTTCACAGAGCCATTACAACTGGTGAATTGTACATAGAGTTGAGAGATGGAACATTTAAGTTATCAGGGTCATAGAGATCACATAAGGCCACATGCTATTTTATCACAACCACCATTACATCGGGTATTGGTCGAAATAGTGACCTTCGAATGCCAGAAAAATTACTTACAAGGCCCTACGACCTGTAGGTCAAACGTAACGAACTACATAAGTACACTTTGACAAATAATCAAAATTCAACGACTTGCAATTACACTAACACATAATACTCAGGAATAATATACATGCGATACTTTTGTACATACTTTTATACACCGTTATCATGGGTTATTTAGTGACAAAGCCATTTAGGTAGGCACTCATGTCCGTCTGTGGACATGAGTGGCATGATGGATTTTCAATGAATCAAAAAATTCCCAAAATCTTGCTTATTGGAAATCAGTGTATTTCCTGTAACTTTTTGTTTTAAAATTCAATCAGTTTGAAAAATTGAATTTTCTGAAAAGTTGTTCAGTAAAAATTAATTCCTAAAGAAATTTTAATTGTCGAAATTTTAATTGTCAAAATATTATAACTCATTGAAAATTTTTGCTTAACTAGTGATTAACTTGAGTAGTAAGGCCTAGAACTACGATTTTCAGCACAACTGACCCAACTGTAACGATGCCCGAATTCTCTCCGGACACCGGGGGGTTCCTGCCTGTCTGCTGCGGATGGTAGAGTCGTAGAGGTATTTACCGGTTGGATGCTAATAAACGCTCACTTCTCTCCATGGATAATTAATGACCACATACACTCGTATAATTATTATAATATACAGGGGGGAAGTAATTTATTATAATTTAACACTTGGAGAACTTTTTATAAAAATTAATAAAACTAATGCACTTTAATTAATGAACTTAATTTTTTAAAATTAATTTAAAGAAGAGTATTTTTTAATTGGTAATTGTTATTTGAAGTTTATTTTCCAAGTAATTTTAATTTTTAATTTGTAATTGAGACCGGATTTTTCCATCAAAGTAATTGGTAATTTTTAATTGAGGCCCAAGTAATTGACCCGTCCCTGAACTAGCCTAATTATTTGATGTTTCTTATACCGCGCATTTTTTTTCAAATCTTGCTTGTGCGTAAAGACTTCGGATACTGGCGTCCGGTTTAACTAAGTACCTCGCAGTTTAGAACTAATCACGAAGTTCAGTCGCCGGATGGAATCGAACCACTTAACCTCACAATTCCCCCAGACGATCTGCCTCTGGTCAACGTCACACTCCCCGCATCCATTCCAGCGTTATTTGAGCCCATTTGGTAGAACTATATTCTATTTATTATCACGTAATTGTGATACTTTATTCCACCACTATAATAATAACCATTGTACTACCGTCACCGTCCCCAGTCAAAGATAATAGGCCTGAAGCTTGCAATCACACATCCTGCTTTGTCCCTTGCAGGATGTTGATCGGCTACACTTTTCAATTCTTATATTGCCAGTTTTGAGTACTGGACCAATAATACCCTTCCCAGTAGCACAATCTCAAGAGTGAGATTCCTTTTGAGAGCACGATTATGCCATAAAAATTTTAAACTTCTTTACGCGATAATGTGTACATAACTTTTTGAGCAACCTTAAACTTGGAAGTCTAATACCGATGTAATGGGTTTATTTCTTTCATTCGTTCATTATGATACGATCATTACTACTTATTCGACCGGTAGTCCGATAGAGAACAGGTTGGCAAAGTGCTGCCTCAACATCATCGTTCCGGACGAGTCACACAGACGAATGATTTCTTTCATTCACCTAGTGATGGAAAAATAGATTATTATGGACTATAGATTAGTTACAGGACTATGTAATCCATTAATCCGTAATCCCAACGTTTTTATGTGGTGGCAAAATTCCGCAAGCCCCAATCCACGAAAATTTGTGGACTGCAATCCTACCTAATCCATAATCCACGTCAATTCTGCACGCAATCCATATTCCACACTCCGGATTACATGAGGTGGAATTTCTACCGTTTCTGACTTTCATAGAAGACCCAGAAATGTATTTTTGCAACTACTACTGTGAAATTGCCTAAAATTATTTCAATAACACGTAAAACGTATTTTTTAACCTAATTTTTCGGAACTTTACTAGGCTAGAAGAGGCGTGGAGAAAATTGTTTCATTTAAACAGTTTGTGTTGACTTAGGCTGCATGTATGCGAAGTTTCGATTGAATCTGATGACATGACTTTTAAGGTGCATTTACGACGTTCACAAATTGGCCGCCACAACCAAAAAAGTGACGCCTCCGGGCATTAGTTACCCCACAAAGCTTAACGTGCTACGAGGGGTTAACTATGAAAATATCATAGTAACATCTTCAGATTTTTTGAATCGCTTTCAGTTGTTTTACTTTCAGATTGCGAAGAGGAAAATAAAAAGTCATAGGTATTAAAGCGGACTTCATTTTACGGAAATATGCGCTTAAAGTTCTTTAAGTAGAGTTAGTTTTTACTTAACAGAGTGGAAGTTAGACGCATGAAATTCTCCAAAATTGTCCTGTATTGCGGGACAGGAAAAATAGTCAGCCTAGCCTAAACTATATTTTGAGAGAATCAAAGCAAATGCTCCAACAGCCATCAAAACATGCATCTAGGACAGGTCTAAAACTTTTCAAAAAAAGTCATGGGTCATCATAAAACATTTGAATTTTACGTTTTCAACCGCGAAAACTCCTTAGTGAGTAGTGCGGAAAGTTTGAATTCTTTCATAGAGAGTTTACGTCTTCAGTGATACGTTATAATTTATCCCTTCAATCTCCCTATTTAAGTATTTTTTCGAAAATTTTACTTTATTTTCCAACAAAAGCATCCAAATCGAGGGAACTTAAACTCCCAGAGAAGTGGAAGCAATGTAACAAGGGGAGGTGTCCGCGGCGCACAGCACCGACACCCTATGCAGCGGAGAGCTTATCCGTAAAGATTGCCTCTTGCAAAGCAGTAGGTGCGGGAACTCAAGTTTGATCTCACCAGAGGATCACAAAGTTTTGGGGGTCAAATTGCGCAAAGGCGGGGAGGGGGAGGGAATAAACCTGCAAACTGAAAAATCCCATGGTAAATCCCATAAGGATTTTCCAGTTTTGGATTTCGAGTGAGTTTTGAAAATACGCTCAAAACGGCTCTTATGTTGTTGTTTTTGGGTATTATTCACTTCGAGAGTTAAAACCAATATTTTTCATTTTCTGAAAATCTCACCGCCTGGAGGTAAAAAAAGGTTCGAAGCCAATTTTCGTCCGATGACTCACCGTGTGTATTAATGGGACTCACTCGAAATCCAAAACTGGAAAAATCCTTATGGGATTTTTCAGTTTGCACGTATCCCCCCTTTACAACTATTGACCTCAAACAACTTGGCGCTCCAGAAGGGTCAAATCTGAGCTTCTGCACCTACCGCTTTCAGAGAGGCAATCGGTATGGGTGAGCTGCGCTTTGCATATAGGAAGTCGGCGCTGTGCGCTGCAGACACCTGAAAACGTCCCCTTGTAAGTTGAGTATGGGACAAGATATACATTTTAGAATATCACTGTTATTGATGACAAAAATTTGTACTTAATATCTATAAAAAATAACATAAAATAAAAGATAAAAATAGTTATCTGAGTATTCCATAAGCCGAATTACGATATTTCACAATCCGGAATACAGAATACATTCCATAATCCGTAATCCATCACATCTCTCGTGGAAGTTGTAATCCGTATTCCGTAATCCTGAATTTTTTGTGAACGGTAAATTTAATCCAATTGTAATCCAAGAGCTTGAGATTAATCCGTAATCCCTATTTCACTACAATTTTTTTTGATTTCCTATCACTGGTTTTTCGAGCCATATTCTGTTAAGGAGGCCATCCTTATTTCTTATTATTATTATGATGTTCCTCAATTTTTTGAATAAAACTGGGAACCAGAACCAGGCTAAGCAAAGGAGCCGCTGTGGGAAAGGACGAAGTTCTGTTATTCTAAATCCTTGAGAGTTCACATGGTGAACATTTGCCATGAAAGAACCATTACCCTTCATACGTCTACCTCCTTATAGACCTTTCCCGTCAAATTGTCCCACTGTTTCATCTCGATATAATTTGTTTAGTAATTGAGTGGAAATCTCCTTGAGATGAACTAATCTGACTTCTGAAAATGTATAAATCTCAATTACCTCCTCAGCCAGGGATGTACTGTTCGGAACAAGGCTGATACATAAAGACAAAGATATATCGATAAAAAATCGAAGGTCTGTATTAAGTTCATTCTAATTTTAATAATGTTTTACTCCTGCGGAGAAGAGGAAACAAACAATTTGAACTGTTTACTCTCTGAAACCCTCCCCCCGCTCCTTCCTCGGTGAAAAAACATTAAACTGGATTCTTTGCCAACAGAGAGTGCAGCAAAACAAAAGTGTGTATTCACACTTTTGTACACAGTAGTTCTAAACCTTACATTTGGTCGTGATGCTGCGCGGACCATATAGCATGACGGTAGGAGCAGGGTAAGAGTACAGAGTCAATCTTGACTATATTCTTCTCCCATTACTTTTTTACCAAGAGTACGAGTTGGACACAAACAAGTGTGTCAGAAATTGCGCCAACCAGCAGAGAACGTGAACATACACACATTATTATGCACGTACGCGTGGTTCCGCACCATGTCTAGTTCTGAACAAAGTTAAGTAAGAAACTCACTCGCTCGCTCGAAGAAGGTTTGCTCGCTGGCTTGTGTGGTATGCATCCACAATCGACATAGCAAAAATTCAAAGCTGGGTACTCATATTCACGAACACATACATAGCCGCCGGCGAGTGAGGCGGCTCTTGGCAATGACGTTATGGTTTCAAGACGAAAGAACCTCACCTCTGTGTGTAGACATATGCCATACCACCGCTTGAGAGGGAGAGACGATCCCGCAAAAAGCACAGTAGAGTTGAAGAGTTTTCCCAGCTAAGTACACGGGATGAAATGGTTGTGAGCAAAAGTGGGTCAGGTCCTAAGTTGTGTGAATCTCTCAGATCAGGTATCAGTACATGAACAATTGTAGTCCAGGTGGGTTGTCCCAATCTAGCACATTTGCTGTCCACTCTTGTTCCCAGAGCCAGAGCCCAGTTGATATATTTGACATTGCGAGCCAGTTGGAGGAAAATATCTCGAAATTCACTACTCGCAACCATTCCGCAAGAAGCATATCGACTAGTGCGTCAATTTGTGCTTGAAAAAATCCCAGGTGCCAAGTCTCTGTACCCAATTGACCTGTAGAATCCGGCATCTCGGAAAACGTTCGGACAGTGCCCAGCGGTAACTGCATATCACTCACGTTTACCCGCTAATATTCATTGAGGACGACTCCAATGTTGTCATCAGTCCACCAGTTCAGTTCCAAGGAAAATTTTGCAAAGGTTAAGGTTAGTAAAATGTTGGAGTAACTCTTGACTTTAGACCCTATAATTATTTATTACTATCTGTGCTCGCTTCCATATCATGAAACGCCATGATGTTTCTGAGGTCAGAACAATAGACCTCCGAGAGGAATCTTCACTGAGGCAGTCACTTACAGGCCCGAAATGACTACCTCTCTCTAGCCACGGCACCTACATCATTGCAACGGCTATCTTGTAGTTCTCAACGCACGTTCACGCACATTATAGGCGCTTGCATTCGCTCCGTTACCCCTTCATTTGTATTGCTATTATTGGGAGGTGGGCCGAATAAGGGCACTGTGAGACGATTCTCGGTTCTGTAAAATCTTCATACTTCTTGAGTAACTAGAAGTAAGGGGGCAAAGAGAAGGTAGCTTAACCCAAGATTTGCGGTAATTACAAAAACGTTTACCCACCAACTGTAGGAGGCTTTACGAGAGGTAGGATGTTTTGGCGACTTGCGATTAGCACGCTGTCAAACTGGTTAGGTGAGGTTGGAAAGTTAAGCCAAACAACAGAGTTTGTAGGGCAAGATGTGCCTGCGGGGAAATGAGATTTCCATTCAGCCGTAACATGCTCCTCGTCCACTCCTCCCTATGCTAGCTGTTCCCACGACTGTATAAGTGTAATGTAAAATAAATTCTCATCCTTCGTCCCGTCTCCTGGTATGAACCACCTTACCAAGGTTGTCTGCCTGCATACTGATAAGGGTACACGCAAACACACATGCATTTCTGGTCCACTCATCAGCATCTTGTCCTCACCTCTCCGTCCTCGACAGTGGAATTCCCAGTCCGAATTTCCAAACCGGAAAGATATATTCATCCTCATAGCCACCTTGCTTATTTGATAATTTAAGACCCATAAATGTCATCCCCATGTGTTTACCGTCCAGTTACTGAGTGTACCAGTTAGCCATCCTATGCATGGGAGGCCACTTTTAGGTCCGCCAACACAAAAACTATTTAACGGGTTATCTTCGTAGAGGCATGTCGTGTTAAGAAGCTAATGATGGATCAACGCATTGGAACCCTAAAAAATCCAATTATCTCACTGGACATATAACTTCGTTCCATGTAGTCAAAGATGAACATGTAAGCTCCTTCAACCCATACACAAGTCTTTTACAGACCCCACAGACGCGTACATGGAAAAGAAGCAACAAGTAGTACTAACGCCTACAGCTATTCACACACATCGAACCCGTCCTTCAGTAAGACTTGTTGAGTCCTGGCTTGATAGCTAATGGTGATTGGTCTGGTTACCCCATGAGCCAATAGTTCTCAGTTAGTGAAGAAATTTCACTCTTAGCAGTATATATGAAAATAATAGCACCTCCAGACTGAAAAAGTGATTGGTCTTGAAACTCTAACGCGTATAAGATGAGACTCTTTCGAAAGTTGGGGCTTACAACATGGCATTCCCCACTGCTGAGTAATTTCAGCTCGCTTTCTCCTCATTTCATTAACCTCTCTTCTTCAGATGGTGAACAATGGGCCCGTACAGACGCGGTATGATTCAACACACTAATTTCTTTCGAACTGATAGCTGCTACTGCCGCTTGCAGTGTCTGAGAACCGTCTTATTACTTCACTAGGCGGATTGCTGCTCAGCCAAAAAATATATACACACACAGTGATAGTGTCTGTCACAGGTGAGTGGGTGCGAGATACCTGAAAGAAACCACGGAGTAGCAGAGGGGCTACAACGGGCTAAAAGAGCTCAACTATAAATTTTACTTACTCCCATTTAGCTCTTCCCATGGTTTAACCCAGTCAATCTACAGCCCCTTAGCCTTCACGATGTCTAAAACTTGGAAGTATTAAAATTGAAACCTAATGTACGCTTCGAGACGATACATCCCTTGCTAATTTCTTATTGTAGCTTATATATGACGTGAATTAGTGCTTGGGATTTCTATATGATACTGTCAAGCTATGAGGTTGATGCTTAAAGATTTCGTAATTAAAGATTCTCAGCCTCTTCATGCAGAGTTATACTCAGATTTTAGAGGTATGCTTCTAGCTCACTATATTGCACACGGAACATTTTGAGTCTGTAGTGAGATCTATTGCATTGGAAATTTTGAGCCGCATTAATGGAGATCCCGAAGGTTTCAGTGGTGGGATTGGCCATATGGTTAAACCGCAGCTCATACCTGAACCACGAAGCCTGTGGATGGGCTCGTACACAGGCGCGGTTGTTGGATCACAAGGAAAACCTGACTGATTCTGTGGGTGCGGTGCAGGAACAGCAACAAAATTATTCCCTCTATCAGTTCGTCTTCACCTCATCTTTGACTTCTCTGGACAGCCCGCGGTTGCTACATGACATGAAGTTATGGCCACCAACAACAGTACAAAGTTCGGATTCCTCCGTAGTTAGAGATTAAGTGATTCCGACCGGTTGAATTCGCATAACTTGCCTTTCTGTCAAAAGCCAATTGTAGGTCTAGTATCTATCATTTTTATTTATCTGTGAGCTGTGTGAGTGCTATACATTTTGATCAGTACTGCGTTATGAACTCGGGCTCCCAGGATGAGGGTTCATGGTCTAACTCTGAAACCAATTAACTGCGAAACTATACTACTATGCTTGCAGGAGTATCCATCTGTTCCTCAGCAAAGGCCGATCTGTAATGCTTACTGGGATGAATGATTTTAAGGCGGACAAGTTATCATGTGAGATATGGGTAGAAAAAGTGAAGTCAAATATTGCGGTTTGCCCCAATTTGACAAAATTTACACTATCTGCTCGTTCCATATGTGAGCGGCAGGTTAACCTGATGAACACTTGAGAGTTTCAAATCACATCAAGATACTGGACCTGGATTTGTGGGGAGGTAGAGGGTGGGGGAGACAGCTTGAAGGTGCATGTTAACTACATATGTACAGGAAAACTGTGAAATAATGGTTTAGTAACAACATTGTGGAATTCATTTGATTGGGCATGTTTAACGTCTCCTCTAGTGAGCCATAATCACGATGTTATTTCGCCAAGTCACTCTGGGGTTACACGGGGTATGAAACATAATCAACATGTGCAATATTACGTGTATGCCCAGTAAGCTCACCCTCCAACACACGCCCCTATTCGTCCGTTGTTGAGCTCGAGCACAACCTTGAGAATTTTTGCTGGACGAACGTTCTCAATATATACTAGAGATACATCATACACCCCTCCCCGCCTACGTGCCACCTCGTAAAGGTATGTTATGAGCTTTTGCATATTTTCTGGACGGAAGAGACTGGCCCGTTGAGTTTCTCATGCGAAAAAAATCCACAAAACACTTAGGGACCGCATATAATTCTCGTTCGCACCACTACTTACTCGTACCACATGAGTCGTACAAGACGGCGAGTTTCAAATTACATGCTTGCTCATAGTCACAGTATCTCCACCGAATCTAAATCACCACCATTTGAGGCTAAAGGGAAACAAAGTCGTGACCAGTAATTACTTTTTCTCTACTATCCCTCTGGAACGGATGGGACATTACAATGTGAGTTGAAGCAAAAATGTAAAGTGTCATAATTATTTTCTCCGAACTTCTCATCTGACTTCTAACATGATTCCCTCCAGTTGTACTACTCTTTCGAGCCCATTCTGATACCCAGTTGATGGCATCTTGCAGTAATATTATTATTACTATGCAAGCTAGTGTTACCCTCCATAGCTCCTCTTGGCTGGAGGAAAATTATGCGGAAATGTATAGGTAGGACATGGAATTTGGTGATTTCTAGTTACGTTTATCATTTGGCCGTTGATGTAGTGTCGGCCTATCTATCGTTACACTGTGATGACGGTGGTGAGGGCAAAGAAAATTAAGAGGAACTGATCCGCCCTGTGAGAATGACTGGCAAGGCCCATTGCGTCGCTGATGGACGCAAGTGTAGGTAGACACATACACAAATTCATACTTAGAAATAGGCACCATGCTGAGCGTACTCGTTTTGACGACAGAGAAAAAATGGGGGCCCGAAAATAATTAAAGTGCGCCGCAAAGACGAATTAGATGTTCTGTACGCAAAATCTACGATGTCTCCATGGCCACAGCTTTTTTGTTGGCCTGCTGCAGACAAGCCACCATAATTTATTTTCAACCATTGTCAAGATATTTAGAGAAGGCTTGTGGCACTGTGTAGCATCATAGTCCGTGGTATAAGGAAAAACTCTATGCTCAACAAGCATAGTACAGGGTGATGAGGGGGTGGCATGTCAATGGATTTTTTATACTTCGCTCATAATAATAACTCGAGGCTCTCTTCACCGACACACTCTCACTTACACGTAAATGTAATCAACACAATATATATTTTAGGATTTGTGTTATAGATGCAGAGGAACTGTACGCTTCGTATAAGGTATTCTTAGAAGCTTGGTGCGTATGTTAACATTAGTAACGTCCACCGTAGCTGGAAATTCTTCAGTTGTACCATATGACTTCGTACTCAAATTAGCGCGTATTGGCACTGGCACATATTTCTAGCTCCCAAGTGGATGCATACAGACAGGGGGCATACGCAGTTGTCACGCACTGCTTAATCTTCTGGGAACGGGCCGGCGTGAAGGATTAGAACTGTGGAATGAGCAAGGAGTGTACATGAATATTTTTCTTGACTCCTCTTATCAACGACAAGACCATCATCAAGTTGATGGCATGGCTGAAGGCCCGTCGTTTTTCATCTGCTACTAATACATCCTACCTTCCCCTCTCCACAGCGTATGCAACTTTTATTGGTTCCAAAACTTTCCCACCTATTGCCACCCGCAGAGCGCAATAATTCATGCATGAGCCTTCCTTCCAACGCCTGTGATGACTGATCCCAGCTTTTTCCAGTGGAATCCCCGCCAGTCAAGGATATTCAGAGAATTTCCACGCGGTGGAGTACAGTTCAAAAACTTAAATGTGGAGTAGAAGTAGTGCAGAGAGCTGTTGTTGCAGACCCGTGCTAGAAACCGCGAACTTGGCAGGAGGAGAGTAGGAAGGTTACGAGGGTCGGGACCATCTTCCAACTTACTCTCACATCCTCAGCTTGCTTTGTGGATTTAGGAATGAGTTCATTCTGATAGGTTGGCGTGGCGTAGAAACATTGTTTAATCCCGCCTGCCTTACTCAAAACGGTAGAACCTGTACCGCGTCATGGGTGTTAGTCAACTTGGGCGGCAAACGGTTTCCGCTCAATCTCATGCATAAGGCACACACAACTTGTCATCGCGCAGGATTTATATATTATTATTATTTTTTCGAACGCGTTTCCTCCCACATGGTCTTTTCAGGCTAAAACCGACAGAGGCACATGGTGCTGTTTGTTCAAGAAACAATGTTCACGCTCATTCAAAGTTAGAGGAAGGATAGAGAGTCGTCGTGTCGTCTTAATAATAATAAATTCTACATGTACCTTCATGCGTGCATGCGGTGTGCTCATGCAGTACCTCAGCTCATTCTACTCATTTCAAAGAGTTGGAGTTAACACAGAGGAAATTTTAAATGACGTCATTGCCGTCTTCCACGAAAAAGAGAAAGGCCTGTCGTTCAAATGAAAGAAGAGACGCGGTGAGAGCTGCTGGGGTTGTTGGGGCATACCAAGCAAGAGCCGGAGGCAGATAATATCTCCTCACAATTGCCTGCGACTCTAATTGTATTCGGGTGAGTAGTAGTAATATTTGAGGTGTTGGTCACAGCTGACCAACAGTTTCTACCGCTTGTGTGGGTTGGAATACAGCAAGAATATTTCCAACGTGATATTACCGAATCTGTTATCACATTCCAAACTATCAGCTGGCAGAGATTCAAGAACACATCGAGGTACGACTGGATTTTGAAAATTCTCCGCAGAGCTGGTAGCTATTTCCGAGTAGAGAAAATCATTTCTCTTGAAGGGGATCATGAGGATCAGAATTAGTTTCCTCAACCGGTTTTTAACGAGTTAAATCCTATTTCAAACCTCTCACGGTTTTCCAGATGAAGTAATAATTAGCTCAGCGATATTTCTGTCCTCATATAGCTTGTTGGTTCAGATTGAGCTCTGGCGATAGTTCATGAAAGTCTGCGAGGGGTTCTTATCATTTGCTGTGAGAGAAATTGTTTGACAGAGATATGCCAACTTTATGTGTCACTTGCACGGGCGGGAGTGGATTTATCAACAACTGTGAGTGTGTATGTGTTTGTGTGTGTGAGGGGCAGTGAATTGCAATGCGCCACTCCCATTATCGGCCATGTTGTGGTAACCAACGGCAGGTGGTAGGAGTTTGGAGTTCTTGTCTACACAACACTATTATTTTTCAAATGTATTGCCACATTATCTGGGCTGATCTGGAAACTTGTTGATTGCCATGATGGAGTATCTTAAGGGGGGGGGGCAAAAAAGAGCGAAAATAAGGGTAGAAAATAAGTTGTAATGATCATCGTCACCGAAACGACTCACCCTTGTTACAAGACAATTGCGCCTTTTACCGCGGCTGTCAAGCAGATGCATTACTATGTTAGAGAATTATAATGGTTGTATAATTTTTTTAAAACTTAATCATGAACATTATAAGCACATATAGATAAATTCCGAAGGTCTCTCATCTCATTTGTGATAGTGGAGCTCATGTGTGAGTAGAAACAGGTAGACACACTAGAGATATGCTGACAATACGAGTCGAACGGAGTGAAATTTATTGCCGTCTTCCATGAGGAGGAGCCACAGTTGATGGTTCAGCTGGCTCCAGGTCGCACTTATTAAATGAATAATGTTATCCAGCTGATCTTACTCACGTTATTGAGGAACGTTGAAGCTCTGTAAGCGTGAGGGAGTCTGCCAGGACCTGCCTTACGCAAACAAAAGTACAGTGGGAATATTTATACAGACGGTGAGAGTGAGACGGATCTTAGTGTGGCAGGCTGGTCGGAGCAAATCGGACATATCATCATCATCATCGCTGTCGCCTCACAGTTATAACTTTACTCACAAAACATTGTTCTTCATCTGTGTTAGCTTAGACGTGGACAGATTCAGAACTGCGCTGCATAACGTAACTCCGTCAAAGGCAGATATATTGCTCGCTCTTACAGTAACCAGTGAACCCGGTCAACAAGATCTGCCCTCTCCTCTTTTGTCAGTATCAAGTTCTGTTTAAACATAAAAATGGTTCACTACTGTTTCCAGATGGAAGAACAAACCGTTCCCTCCGCCGGCTTCAGTCCCCAACCAGACCCTTACGACTCCGGATACGTCACCAAATTCACAGTTCAAGGCTACGGGGGTGTACCTATGGTGGAAGACCCCTCTTCCACCTATAGCAACTTAGCCGACACGTTCGACCTGTCCCTGCTGGGAGACAATTACGATGATCATGACATGGCCACGGTACCATCACCCTCGTGGCCATCAGCTGGGAACTACGAGGCGACATCTTGGCAACAACTTTCTCTATACGCTTCGAGCCCCTCGGGTGACCAGCGTGCCTTCTCGCCTGATTGCAAGCCAGCCCTGTCACCAGTGCATCAGCTTCCCGCTTCGGACAATTACGTTCCGGGGACCCTTTGCAATCGCTCCGCCACCCCGGCCAGGATCCCTTGCAATGGGGAGTCCCTCAAGTCGGAGCCTGGCGTGGGTTGTGACAAGAACCTGCTCCTTCGTCAGTGCTTAGAAGATACAACTTTCCAGCAGAAATGCAACTTTAAGCCCATGGATCTCCCTTCACCATCCTTGCTGGGGGGAGCTGAGTCAGCTATGGCACGGGTAAGCTTGGGTGAAAATTATTAAATCCTTGTAAAAATCTACTATGTTACTTCTCATATTCATCTAGTATTATATTTCCCCTCCCTGTACAATTGAAATAGGTTTTTCTTCACTTATTTGCATAACTTTGGTTTGCTGAAAGCAACAGCAAGCCAGTATCAAGTATGACGCTAACGTAACCGCTGCTATCGGGTCAGAATAGGAACAAATTTCGTGGCTTTTGTATGTATTTCAAAGCCTGGACTTTTCGTTGAACAAGTCTTTGTATGCGTGCGTGTGTGTATGTGTGATCATGTGAAAATATATTGGCTTTGAATCGAGCACGGAAGAGAGGACCTGTTGCTCGGATACACCGTCTCTATCACTTTTCTTTTACCTTTCCACCTGATTAAATCTACAGTGGAATTGGTGTAGTTATCCCGGCTAATTTCGAATGGATAACAGGTTAGATATCCTTTTTGGGCCAGTGACTTTGACAATTAGCTCTAATTGTTGATACAGTAGGGGCATGCACAAGACCTCCAGCTCTCATTTTAGTCACATGTTTACGTGACACTTGGCTTGAACTAGCCCTCCCTAATGCGAAACGCGATACGGTTTGCCAATAAGCATTGGTCACCAGGTAGTTATCGACCAAGGAGGGTGGAGTGGCGGAAGTTGTCCATCGTCCAAATCCCTTCCGTTGTGCAGCCAGGTGGGAAATTAAGGGCCGTTACGTGTAGCAGAAAACACAGCTCGAGTTGTTCACATGTTTCTAATAATAATAATGATAAACGATGGCCGCTGTATGAGAATTTCTTGGCTCTGGGATGAAGGGAACGTATTGAGGTCGGGAAAAGCTCCTCTTCCCGTGCCAACTGAGTGGGTGGAAGTCTGGCGGAGCAGCTGGTAGCCATTTGGAAGACGTGAACGGCATCCTCTGACACCCCTGCCGGGATTCCTCCCGCCAGCCAAGTCTCATTCATTTCCACAAGTTCTAACTTACCCACGTAGCAGATGGGCAAAGGTGTTGTTGTCAACATGTTGTTGTTGTTTTTGAAGACGTCAACGACAAGAATGCATACACCCTCCCACCATTCAGCACATTTGACTGGATTAATTTTAAAGTGTGACGCAAAGGCGTTGTTCCGATTTTATGAATGAAAACAGTAGGTTTTTCCCGACACGCAGGACAAAGTACAACTGATCCAGAAATAAAATGTCTACTTTCTATTTGAATGATTTTCAGGATATGGTCCCCGCAGCCACCGCGTCATCCGAGAGTAACAATGGTTTCGAACTGAATCAAATCGAACCCGTGTTCACCATGGCCTTTGCGCAGATCCGCAGTGAAATCCAAAATGCTTGCGCATCCCTCGGAATCTCACCCGGTAAGCCCACGTCCCTATTACTCATTATGAACCCAAACTCTCATTTCCCGCTGATATGCTGGCCTCTAAAATTCTGCACACTCAAAATTTCACTTTTGATATAAAACAGGACATGCTGGATTATTATTCTCCAAATATGAAATTAGGGTATTGAGATACGCAACGCACCGCTGAGTGCGGTGGGGAAAATCATGTAGGATACGCGTATGCACTCATTTTAACGCTGGAAAGAGCTATCTCGATACCTCTAATAGAGGTTTAATGCAGAATTAGCTTTGAGCTCAGTAATACCTCCATGAATTCATGTGAGGAGGGGGGAAGAGAATGAGAGAAACGGAGATGAGAGTTGGGATTTTGGGAATTGTTCAGTCATCTCCTCTGTGTATGCTTGTAGTTGCTGGGTGATGATATGATGATAAAGGGTTAAAGATACAAATGAAGTCAGATTGTTGTCTCCTCATCGTCCTTGGACTAACAGGCGTGGTTCCAATCATTTGAAAAACTTTTTTGCACACATACCAACCACCACCAACACAGAAAAAGTTCAAAGCCAAGGGCGAGGTGTTTAAAGCATGCCTCACGCGAAACAAATTCGTGGAGGAAAAACCAGGGCTGAGGGAAGGCTTCTAAAAGGATTGTGGCAGGAGAGTCAGTATTTATGTCCCTTTCTCACTTTACCCATGAAGTAGCGTGAGGGCTCGCCATACGTTCCATGACATCGACGGCGCTCCTCGAAGTCCTCAACGCCAGGAAAAAATGGCATGACTCCACAACGTCTTCCAAGAGAGGATTTTTTGACGAATGATATGATTAATATTTTTTACAGGATAATAATTTTGGAAACTTGTAATAAAAACAGAGGGTACATGATAAATTTGAGGGAGCATTGGTGGTATTCCCACTCTCCCTCTCTGACTAAGACATGGAAGGGTCTGGCAGATTTAGACGCTGTGGGAAAGGATGAATGCCATGGGAGGATTTACTGATTCAGAGAGTGCCGAGGGGCATCGTTCGGCGCCTAATGAGATCCTCGATACGATAACTAATGCCTCGTGTCGAACGCTCCACGCTTATCATAAATAATGGTTGTATTTGATTAACTCTCTGACTATTTTTCCAGCTCATTTCCTAGTCTAATTGGCTAAAGTAGCAATGGGGTCCAAATTTTTCACCAATGGATCCCATGTGCAGTGATTATTCCACACATATGCCATAAATATGAGAGTAACATCGTCCAATGACGACATTATTATACTGACTCCAGCTGAGTGTGTACGACGGAGGCAGTGGGCGCTGGGATGGCAATCACCTGTTCAACTCATGCTGAGCATTATCTGACTATTTTTTCAGATCCTCATCAGTGGTCGGGGTCAGATGTCCGTTCATGGTTGACCCACACGCTATCATCATTACCTGGAACAATGATGGGCGACTCTACGGGTAGTGGGAACAACAGCATGACAGTAGCGCTTCGCGAGTTCTGGAACATGGATGGTCTCTCCCTCTGTCTACTCTCCGAGGAGGAGTTCCGTCTGCGGGACCCGGTTTACGGAAGTCATATCTTCAATCACCTAGAACTGCTTAGGGCGCTGCAAAACAAGGGTTGCTCCACTCACCTTCCGGACATGAAGGCGGAAGTGAGTTTCCCCACCCCCAGCGAGTTTGACTTGGAGCAATTCCTCATCTCCCCGTCCAGGAATTCATCAGCTGAATTGCCCAGTATGGGAAATCCTTCGGTCTCAGAATCATCGTTTACTGAAAGCCAGGGCACCGTGTCAGCGCCCATGGAATCCGCAACGTCCCCTGCGTCATCGTTCCCATCGTCGGTTATCCCTGAGACTACGAACACTGACGGTGAGTACTCAGCACATAACCTAAGCCATGTTCAATCTCCGGTGACTGCACTCCCTTCATTTACGAGAACGAATACATTGTCTTCGGCAGTGTGTAGTTTGCTGGCATACAATCCACGGTTAGATGAACGAACTAGTAAACCCTGGACCATACCTTGTCCGCCACGAAGTGCTGTTAGGAATAACTTCATTGGAGCCCCCATTCAGGCGCCGCTCCAGGTGTGACATTTGTTTTCAGAAACTGTTTTCACATGTTGTAGCATAAATCCATCAACACGTGGGGATATCAAAGTCACCCAGAGTTAGTTGTTGACACCGCCGCTGTGTTCAAAGGGCATTGTTATAGATTTTAATACTCTTGATCTTTCATGTGTCACCTTTCCAGCATTCAGACCTTAGGCCAGGTCTACGCCTGAGAATCGTTTTGGATCACCTTCACTTGAAGAATGTTCCATTTGAGTTGAGTCTATTGCATTGCAATGCATGAGCAGTGTACAATCTAAGTGGGGAGAACAAGAGTGGCTCCAATTTTTCCATCCTCCATACAGGGTAAATTAGTTCGGACCTGGCGGAGAGCGTAATTGAGCGAGCTCATTCCAGATAGTCCTGCCAGATTTAAATGGAAAATTTACAGTCAACATTTTCAGTTGTGATAGTACTGAGGCCTTTGATGTTGGTGAATAATAGCATTGCATAAGTTATGCAAATTTCTGTTGGTGGTCGCCTAAAAGAATTGGACTGCGCGAAATGCATAAGGAGATATTATTACTATTACAATCGTATGCATGGCTCCTCTCCGATTTTTTCTAACTCTGTCATGGGCTTGCCTGGTGTAGGATAGACAGAGGCGATCTATCTACGCCGTAAATCTCTCTGCATTAATTATAACAGTTGTGTAACAAGTCGCGTATGTGCATGTGTGTGTGGCCGTGTACTCTTATGAGCGAGACTATGGGTTTATGTGGGCAGAGCCCACACTCTGCTCTCCACCAGATCCTGAAAGTTCAAAAACTTGTTTTTAGGCTTGACTCTCAGCATCGCCAACAGAGCAGGGGACGGACTGTGCTCTAAGAAATGCTCTCAAGAGTCAAATATGTTCCTTTTTAATTTTTTCATGAAAATTTATATAATTATTTACACTGCTAATTCCATTCTTCAACATGTGAGTCTGGAATAGCATTTATTACCATTAGTTGTAAGACCATTATTATAAGTTGGACGGATGGACTTACTCCATAGGGTGAATCTAAGGGCCCTTAATTCCAGTGAAAGGTGAAGAGTACTGACAGTCATTATTATGTTCATCCTTTTGGACCCACTGAACGGCCTACCACGGCGGAACTCACTGAGGGCTTCACCCGGAACTGATTTTTTTTGACAGAGACGTGAAGAGATATTGGCTATTGTTGCATAGCCTGATTGAAGCATATCTCGGTACTTCAAAGTACCACCAGTCATGTCACTGATTGACAGCAAAGGAGTAGAATAATGTTCCTTTTGTCCAAATCTCGACAGCTACAGTCTTTATGACGTGCAAGTCTCAATCTCTCTCTTGAGCTAGCATACGTATACTTCTGAGACCAGAATGAGAGGCTATCAAGAAAACATCATGTAGATTCTTCCATAGAAAATATGCGTCAAAGCCCCAGCTGAAACATTTTGAATGCAACAAGGTATTGTGGAAGGTGTGGATCGGAGTAAATTTGAATATAACTCAGTGGATTTCACCCCAGAGACTTTTCGCAGTCAAAACGCTTAATAAGAGCAAGTTTCTAAGCAGTTATGAAATCATGGTGGCAAATACTGCTGTGGGGGCAGGGGAGCGATAAGATGTTGTTTTTCACCAACATTGCGTCGTACACATATTTTCAGTGTTGCCCTCGAGCGATGGGAATCCCGAGTAGTTAATACATATGATGGAGTACACAGCGAGGAGGAATGGAGAGGCGAAGTGATAGAGCGAGATAATTGATCGTGAAAGGTACATTTGTTTGCTTGGCTGCTAGCACGGATGGTATGCGTGCAAGCAGGGAGTGTACCCATGCAAGTATGTATGGAAGGAAGGCTCGGAAAGGAGTTAATCTGTGGCATACAGTCCATCTTCTGTCCATTCAAATGGTCCCCTGCTGAGAAGTATTCACGTGAAATCATAAAAAAAATCATCCCATGTGAATTCTCCTCGGAAAAAAAAGAATACTCTGCATTAGGAGCTGAAACGAACGGTAGGAAAGGTCTAAGCCTGGCAGCTCCATAATGTATCGAGGCATGCCGTCACCACGGACCATTATAAATTAATCCATGAACCTGGACTGCATTAATTGGGATAGGGGGGTTAGAATCTACTAGAGCCTAATTTTTTAGTGACTCGAGTGTGGAGCCAAAGTAAATGGAGAGGAATGATCCAAATGTAGAGGGACTGGGTGCCCTTGAGCGAACGATATGACGGATAAGGAGTACAAGCAAAATCAATTCTGTCACTGAGCACATTCACTTGGTATCTCTGTATTGAGTGTCGCTGGATAGAATTAACTTCAATTTTTTTTCTCCACAACAGATGATGAGGATGACGAGGACATGGACGAAGATGATAAGAAATCTGGAGGGAAGTCGAAGGGCTCAGGCGTATCTAAGAGCGGAGCTCATATACATTTGTGGCAATTCCTGAAGGAACTCCTTGCATCACCCCAACAGCATGGATCATGCATCCGGTGGCTGGACCAGAGCCGCGGCGTGTTCAAAATTGAGGACAGCGTCCGCGTGGCTCGTTTATGGGGGCTCCGGAAGAACCGACCTGCGATGAACTATGACAAGTTGTCCAGATCCATCCGGCAGTATTACCGCAAGGGGATAATGAAGAAGACCGAGAGGTCGCAGAGATTGGTGTACCAATTCTGCCATCCTTATGGTCTTTAAAATTCCTCTGGGATGAACCACAGATAAACAATGTTGCTAAATTTTTAGCGCTCCCCATTCCGTTGCTGCAGTTTTATGTAGCAGTTTACACCACGAGGCTATCATGTATGTGCATGGACCTCGTGGAGTAGTGTTGTCGTCTTACGTGTTAAAATATGCAAGCTGAGACCTCCGCCGATGTCGGGGAGGCGCACAAATTTTTTTGCGAGGGTGAAGTGGGAGGGCTTGTCCGTGTTGGTCTGCCTGACCTTGTCTGAACCTGAGCAGAATTTACCGTATGTCCGTTTTAGGACAGAGCTGTGGAGTTTTCGTTATAACCACCTCACAAATACTTTTAGTAATTTCAATACGTACCATACCAATGTTTTTGTAATTCTCTCCAGTTCCGGGTGGAATTTGTAATCATCCGATTTACTTCACGGTTACATGCATTATTTTCTCATTTTCTTAAATGCGTAAAGCTTAATGACTCGTTATTTTGAACGAGTTTATAAATATATGTGGGCTAAGTGTAGGTAACGGAGACGGGTGCAACTTGTTAATTACTGTTTTAGCCTTCCTCCCGGATTCTTGTAGATGTTTCGTCGATTGTATGTTTTAACTTTGCAGAATTCAAATTAGGTAGAATACAGTAGATTGGTACTGTGTAAAGTAAAATGTCGTAGTTTAATAGAGATCACTCACTAAAATCTGCTTGGTATACGGCAGACCATTGTTGTATGTACATGTTTGTTTCCGAGCAATGGCCGCAGCCATTAGACCATTTCCAGTGACCTCTAATTTTTGAATAAAATGACTCAGAGTTTTGCAGTATTCCTGGCTAATTCAATAAAGCATGTTTTATTTATTATTTAGAGTCAATCATATTTCTCCCATCAAAAAACACTTGAAACCTCTGATTAACATTCATATGAGCATCAAAGTCCTGCAACAAGAATTTTCAAGAGGTATTTATCATAGTCTGCAAATCATCCAGTAAAAAAGAATCAATGACGCAAGTCTGTAGAAGTTCGTGGACATTCATCATCATGAACGATCATGATGGGCGACGTGGTAAATTTATTGTGTTCCGAATTATTACATAAATTCGATCATCAGATACAAATCTTAGTTACTTGAAAGTTATATTTCCATCTTAGTGTAGATCTATGTGGACGAAGCATTGTATACTCGTACAGCTGCCCAATTTTACTTCATTAATCTCTTCAGTATTTAAACTTCACAGTACAGTATTAAATTGGTAAAATAAATTATTTCATCGCTTAGAAGTGTAATTATATCATCAAGGATTTCATATTCAGAGATACAAACACTGGGTATGGATTTTCACTCAAAGCTTTCGTAATGTTCGAGTACTAAGGCCAAATTAAATTTAGGTGTCAGCTTAGGATGATACAATAGAAGGAGGATATTATAGATCGTACGAAAAGTTTAGAAGGAACAAGGTATAACGATGGGTAATCAAATGCGTAACGAATTGGAGAATAACTAGAATAGTGTAAATGAATGAGGATTCTATAAAGGGTTATTTCATAGCAATCCGAAAGGGTTTATGCACCAGGGTGCTCGATTTTCGAATTCCTTGCAGTATGTGATTCTCCCACCAAGTACTTTACATTCCGGTTCCAGCTCATGAGCCTTATCGGCTAGGCCAATATACATCGGCAGACACACGCATAAAAAAGGGCAAAAGAGAGGGGGAAAGGGCTGGGAATTTACGGCCCACCATAGTACGGCCGTTAAGGGGAGACATGGTTTTGCTGTCCAAAACCTTTGGAAGTCCTCTCATCACAGTGCTGTAGAATCTTCTGAGTTTCTCAATTTTCCAGGTTGCGCAGTAGGATGCTGGAAACATGCTTTGAAAAGCACACCATAAATCATGATCGCGTTACAACGTCTGCGGACATGACTTCAAACCGAGACCGAGAAAGTATTAGTAAATTTTTAGCAGGACCAGAAACACTGTAATACTAATAGTTGTTACCACTCAGACAAGCTGAGAGATAATTCAAGAGCAAATTACTGATTTATAATTTCTTTTCGCAAAAATCCGTTACCGACGTGTACTTACAAGCGAAATGCGAATTGGCAGTGACCTGTACTCGTTCCAAGTTTCGTATAAACATTACGCATTTCAAGAATCTTCGTTTAAAAATTCTACTAGATATAACAATAAAGCAACACTAACACGCCCGCAAAGATTAAGTACAACAATATTATATAGTAATGTCATAAATAATACTTGACTAAATAAAATAAGACCATGTCCCGTGGAAGCACGTCACTTTTTCGTATAAGATTAAGCTTATTTCAGTCCTATGTTCTACAATGACTCACATTACAAAGGCATATGCGGACAGAATAATCAGTTATTACATTGGTAGATTGGGCATTGCTGGCGCACAACGGGTGCAACACAGTTTGAGGGTATAAAAACATTTTATCGATACTACACACTGTAGTTCGGACTAATAGTAGCTGTGAATTATACGTAATAAATAAAAGTTTGCTTTAGATTGGCGACCGGAGAAGAGACAGATGCCATTCTATAACATAATTGGCAGTCAAATCTACCGACAAATTTTTGAACTTCCCAATTCAATTTCTGTCATCTCTTCCCACCATGCTAACGTCCTGCTAAACTAAAACGATGTACGGAACCAGAAACCTACAAAACCGTAGGTAAACCACAGGTTTGTCAGGAGCATTACTGACGTATTACAAATCTGCAGCATCCGGGTTTTTCAATTTGATGTAAAGGCAGGTTGAAAATATTATTCCAATTACTTGCAAAATGCAAAGCCCAAGACCAGCGATTGTTTGGTATCCGAGATGATCCTTCACTGTGCGAGAAAGCTTCTTAAGGCAACCCTAAAAGAAGAGCTAATGTTAGCATAAACGATACTAGTTTTATCTCATGTATTTTTGTTTGCATACAGTGTGGTAGATGTTGCTAGGGTGGTCTCTAACTCCACAGTTGACACTTTCAGTTTTGCAACAAGAGTCAGGAACAGTGTTATTTCCAGCTAGTCCCTCAAGTTTCCACCTGCTGGTACTCCAACCTTCGTACAGGATGACCCCACAGCAGAATTGCTACACCAAGAAAACATTCAGTAATTTATCAAATCACAAATTTTCGCGTTCCTTTTTTCTGTCGCTATCGGCTAGCCAGTAGCTGCCGCACATAAAGCTAAGAAATGAATAAACTTAAAGAAAGAAAAGCAGCGTGAGGATACCAAAATACCACAATTATAATAAATAGGGAGCCATTACCTCTCGTTGTAAGTTATCAATGGCGGCGGATTTTGAGTCGTCAAAGCCATAGTTATCATGAAACGTTTCGTTCAAGTAGGACTTCAGGTCCTGGTATGCCTGCTCCCTATATATATATGCCAGAATTCCTGCTTTTGCTTCCAGCAAAAATACTAGAAGCAACAGCAGAATGTAAACCAGTAAGAAGCATCTGTCAGATTTCTTGATCCCACAACAACCTTGAGAGCAAAACACAATTTACACAAGTTTAGATACTGATCATGTGCAACAGGAGTGCTCGAATTACAACGAGCTGCAAAATTTACAATGTCTCGCTTAGTAGGAAGCGAATGCAGGTGTACAAGACGGGCTGAATTGTGGGTTAACACCACATTTGACCGACCGTACCATGAGCATATAATAGACTTGCCCTGAAGTCTATACATAATAGACCTGAAGAATTTTGCCCAAATATTCCAACCTTAATCAAAAAAATTTTTCGAAAATTTAACAAGGAATTTTCCATGAAAATTTTTCTCAGTTTCATTTCACATACAGTAATTAAAAACTGGTAAATAATAAAACTTTCAGCTATTTCAATGTACTTAAGAACGAATAATCGCGTAGTATTCACACATATGATCCGAATATTTAATTTTATCTGCTACATGGTAAAAAACCCGACAAATGAAGTTTAGGTCTTAACGACAACAGAAGTCTTAAGTCTCATTCACACTACATTTCGTAAACATTTTCTTGCACATTGCGAGAGATGACTCCCTCAACTAAAGTTTACTTGCCATCGCGTAACTACCTTTCACAGAGCTCAAATACTTGCGTAGGCTCTCTGTAAGGCGCAGCAACAAAGGACAAATCAAATTTAATAGTTTGAAAACATTCGTATTGTTCTTTTGAGCCTAACAAAATCTGATTATTTCAAAAATGTGATAAAGATTTATTATACGTCACTGCCTCTGCTTTTACGTCCACATCGTCGATTTTCACATAAATATGGCCGACATGTGCTAGTAGAGGATAATTATTAAAAATGGTGCCTAAAATGGGTATGCATGAAAACCAAAAAACGGAGTGGAAGACTTGCCAAATAATTTAATCCAGATGTATCCTGACGACATAAATTGCGTTACAGTTGCTTTAGTTGTTGGTACTGACTTCAGCACGTAGTTTTCTGAATTTTAAACATCACATTTTCTTATGGAATCTGGTGTACAACTTTTTAACTTCGTAACGATTTTCCTTCTGGAAAGTCATTTCTGCTTCATTATAGCGGAACTAAATGCGTCACCTTTGAATGTAGAACTCGTGCACAGGGCACATTCTCACCATCTAGAAGACGGCAGCATTAAATTCCATACGAAAAATTGATGTTTAAATTTCAAAAAACTTTTCGCCTCCCAAAAGACCAGCTTGTGTTATCTGTGAGAATGCTGTGTTTTTCTGTTTCAGTTGGTGATTCCTAGTCGTTGTAAGGATTCTGTAGTGTTCACGTTAAAAGCAAGTAAGACTGGAACTCAATCAGAACTATTTGAACGAATCATATTGATTTGGTTCAGTTACTTCGGTATCACAACCCCTACCTTTCAAAAGATTTTGTAACCACAAAGCACACTAAGTAACAAATCTTGTACCGCAAATACTGAACGTGGTTAACATCTTTATGAAATGTTGCTTCCATTATCCTTACAACTATTCCTGTTTTCGCGCCTATTAAATGCCATTAAAATGTTAAAGCATCATCGTTTGCCACTGAATTGTTGGTATTTGCGGAAGAAAAGTAGAACCGAGTTCAAGTTCTTCCCGAAGCACCTTCCGCAACCAAACCCTGCCTCGGCAACTGTGCTAGTTGCGGAGGCGGCCGATGTGAATGGTAGTTGCGAACGTAGATAATTTTATTTTTGCAACGGGAATTGGGCTTAATGATCCGATAAGCTAATTTACCTATAGGGTCAACAGGTCATGTAATGGCAATAGGGAACGTGGAGTCAACCAAGTCATATTATAAGTTAACATCTCAAGTTAACACTACATCTATCCATACAGTCAAAAGTTTCGGGAACATTGAGAATCAGCGTCTGTACGGACATCATAAACCGGTGGACTTCGAATTTTAGTTTTCACATTTCTTCGCGATTACAGAATAAAATCTTACGGACCCTGCGTTAATTAATTTCACAGAAAAACAAAGTTATATTGGGACAAAAATTAGTATTCTTAAACATTTCAAATCATCTCAGAATTTAACCACGGATGATCTGAAGGCCCGAATGTCATAAACATTACATTTTGAGTCTAAATTAATGACCCTATTTAGTTGTGTATTTAAATGTAAAATAACAATAGTTTTAGGGTTAAACCAGTAACTTTTGAAGTTCGGCATGTTACGGAGAAATAAATGAAGCTTTTAGCGTAATATTTGCTAAAATATTAATAATAATGTTTGAGGTCTTTCACTACCGAGCCCTATAGGCTATTATAGATTCCTCATTGCCATCCTTGGCAATTTTAACGAACACGGTACGGGTTGCATTGGCGCAGATTGGAGGGTACATGTGTTGATCGGTAGAAGGACTGCTCGCCCATGTAACTCACACAGAGGACCACTCGCCCAGATCAAACTGACCCAGGAGATCATCCGCCCAGGCCAAACTGACCCAGGAGATCATCCGCCCAGGCCAAACTGACCCAGAGGACTGCTCGCCCAGGCCCAACTGACCCAGAGGACTGCTCGCCCAGGCCCAACTGACCCAGGGGACTGCTCGCCCAGGCCCAACTGACCCAAGTCAAAATTGACCCATGTCGAATTGGCCCGGGGGACTACTTGCCGCGGTCCACCTGCTCCGTTCTTACACCAGCTAAGGTAAATCGGTATCGTAGGCTCTTCTTTTTTATACAAAACCTTGGAAACTTGCGGCACAAATGTAATGAAACTGTTCATGGCTCATAGTATCTAACACTACACACGTGTATATATATTCAGTGCTGTGGAATGCGTAGCCACGGGCACATTTTACTATGCTTCTTTCATGCTGAAAATTCTCCTATCCAAAAGTTTCATTGAGAATGAGTTTCATTACATTTGTGCCGCAAGTTTCCAAGGTTTTGTATAAAAAAGAAGAGCCTACGATACCGATTTACCTTAGCTGGTGTAAGAACGGAGCAGGTGGACCGCGGCAAGTCGTCCCCCGGGCCAATTCGACGTGGGTCAATTTTGACTTGGTTCAGTTGGGCCTGGGCGAGCAGTCCCCTGGGTCACTATGTCCTGGGCGGGTGATCCCCTGAGTCAGTTTAATCTGGGCGAGGAGTGCCCTGGGTCAGTTGGGCCTGGGCGAGCAGTCCCCTCGGTCAGTTGGGCCTGGGCGGGTGAACTCCTGGGTCAGTTTGATCTGGGCGAGTGGTCCTCTGTGTGAGTTACATGGGCGAACAGTCCCAGAGCCCCCTTCGGTGGGTCAAAATCTCAAGATCGGTCTTATGCGGTTTAAACCTCATTTGTTTGAATTCATCTTGTACACCTTTCATCACTCCATGTTCAAACCAGAACTCACCGACAACTGTAGCTAGAAGCACGAGGCTACCAGCCCCTACCAATAAATAGCTCGTCAACGGATAGCTTACACTGGACAAGAGAGATGGGAATCCTTGCTCAGCTATGATGCTCCTCACACCAACTGCCAGAACCACAATGCCCCCTAACTATTAACATACAAATCACACCATATTCATCATTATTTTCGAATACATTAATTCATTGAAGTAATTAGGCTCACCAAAAAGAAGAAGTTGAAGACATACAAGTAGTTGCGTAATAAGCTCTTCGAACACCATCCCTCATCTCCCTTCTGGTATTTCACCGTCTTCGCCATGGTGTTGACACAAGGTCCTTTAAAGGCCAACTGGAATTCCAGGATCAGAATAACAAATATCGACAAGCAAGATCTTTATGAGTACTTTTAGTATGCAAATCTGTTGGGAGTCATGTCAGCTGAGACTACCACAGGGTTAACTCTCACCTGGTTGAGTTTTAATATTTCAAGTTCCCCTTGAGTCACAGCAAACCGTGGATGAGTTTAACCACTTCAATATCTCTCTGGTTCAGTTTGCTCCGGTTGGGCCTACTTTAGCTGAGTTTCCGCCTGGTTCACCAGGCTCTGGTTGAGCTTGACGTTGGCTGAATCTGAACTTGGTCAGTATCCGCCTGGTTGCGCTGGCTCCTACTGACTTTCAATAAGTTGTATTGTGCTAGACCTAAACAAATACGAAAAGGCTAATTCAGAGGACGCGATAACAGGCACACTGTGCTTGGGATTCATAACGGCTTATCAGGTAGGTGTGAGAATCTGTCCGTAAAATCTGACACCACGGTATAATTGCCAGACAGTGGCGGGCCGTACTGTCAACCTACAGAAAAGATAATGCAAACTTCTTGACAATCGATGAGGGAAACATAACATTTTCCTTGTAAACTGTTCCCTTATGAAACTTTGCCTGAAATGTTTCTTTCTGTTCCAACATTTGACCCGTAAAATTAACTGCAAATCTTAGATTTTCCCCAGTTTTCCATCTAAAACATTGGTCCCACAAAAGCAAAGTATTTTCTAAATCTGAATCAAAGTCCGAGAAAGCAGTAAGGCATAGTAAAAAATTAACTAATGTTAATTTTCGACGTCCGTCGAGAAAACTACCGGTGAGGCGAGAAATGACACGTATGACACGTACCCGCATTTACTTCCCCTCTCTGGCAGTTTTCTAGAATCGTCATAACCTTTAATGAGCATTGAAAAATTTCCTATAAATCGACTTATCGACTTTTCCGAAATATGACTCAAAAATGGTGTAAATCTTTCCAATAGTGTATATGACAGAAAAATGTTGTTCCTGTTTTGGAACACTGATACCGGAATATTGGTAGTTGTTGCTCACCTCACTGGATTCTTAACAGTTCACTAATGACTGGAGAAGTTAGGAGACCAAATATAGGTTAGGTGGTTGAAAGGATGACCAACTGTCACTTGCAACAATTACTACTTTACACCAATTATACAATCGATTCCGAGAACCACTTCAAAATCCGCTTCGCTTAGTTTATTCTGCTCTCAAGAAACTGGTATCTGCTGTGCCCTTATTTCTTAGTCACACTATGTTTACGTCCGTGGGTAAAGTGGGAGTACCTCATCGCGTGTGTACTTTGAATGAGAACTTCGTACGCTCCTTCAGGGTTTTGTACTACAGCCGTGCATTTTGATTGTGCGCCAGAGGATGCATAAATATATAAACAAACTCAGGAATACACACCGGAGTCATCGTACGAGAAGTTCTTGCAAAGCACTTCGTAAGAATATGGCAAGAGAGAGTGCTGCATGGCCCACTCATCGAGCCACGGAAACAATCTTGCCACATGAGAAAAGCGGTGATAGTGCTGATATGTTCGTTCACTCCAAAGCTTCACTAGCAGGTTTACCCCGTGCTATTGAACAGACGTACGACGTACAACCGTAACGTAACTCATATGTTTGCCCTCCACATACAATCATTAACATTGCCACTTTTCCCAAAAGTTAGAAGGGGGAAGCTAGGAGATGACGGCCAGTGACAGACTAAACAATTAACTTTATAAATTTAATGTGTCTCTTATAATTCACGTTCTAAAGTGGTGTGTACAGGCAACAGAAAAAGATGTTCGAGTAAAAATTTCGCTAACATGTGAGCCGCACATACATCCCCAGCCAACCAATGAGCCATTGTAGACTTTAATACAATCACGGTTTGCGTATTGTTAGTATATATCATTAGGCAGTTGGGCGGCGCATACAAAACGCTGGTATGCGTGATGCAAAGTTCGAACCTGCACAGCAACCTGCCTGAATTTCAGAGAAGACTGTAGAGTTTCGACTACTTATTTTCAATGGCGCGTATTGGTTTACGACTGTGCCGGAATGATTTTATAAAACCAATTAACGGGAGCCCTCACAAGTATAAGTGTAAAAATCGCCACATTTTGAATGAGTAAAACTGTGTGAAGTACGTCCGCTTTGACGGACCTGCCACAACCAAATCGATTGTGTTAGCATTCATAAAACTGTTGATTATGAAGAATTTTATGGCTGCTAACAAGTTCAATTGCCCTCGTGAAAATTCAAACCAAAACAACCAAATATATCTTCCCTATCAGATTCGCAGGTTTATAATGGGTATGAGGTCTGTGGTTTTTGATTTAAGTTGTACTACTTGCTGCTTTCTGTGAACGGAGACGGATCGAATTCAGGTTGTTTCCAGGGCTAGAAGTTGGAACGAGATTCTGGCGGACAAAAATTAAATTGAAATTTAATTAGGACGAAATTTTAATTTAAATTTCAAAATATAGCTTTTGAGCATTTTTAATTTTAACTTATAAATTTAAATTAATTATAATCAAAATTTAATTTCATGTTTTCGTAAACTATGTATCTTCAATACTACAGGACACAAATTCCAAATAAGTCGAAGCATGTGCTTGGGTGTTACCCACAGGAGATCTTCATCGCTCTTACTCACTCAAAATGGCTCATTTGGACGATACCGTTTTAACAAAGCGTAGAATGGGTGAGACAGATGTGGGCGGACCCTCGTGTATTTACTGGTATACCTGAATATTTTAATGCCTGTACTGCTCGCCTTTGTGACGGCAATTATGATGAATTTATTCAGAAATACTCAGGTTGAGCCATTTTTTGATACGCAAAATAAGGTTTTAACACGGACGGCTCCTACATACTTTGTGCGGAAGAGCAAATGTCAATTGAGAAATGCCCGTGGGAGAGTGCCTTGATCGTGCCGCTGGAGGCAAAGGATCCACGAAGTTACTTCAGTTTTACAACGGAAAGCACACGAAAACGGGTCCTACGTCCGCTCCGTCAGACTTTGCAGACGGGAGATTACAGGTTTTAGCGACACACTATATTTGGCATCTAATGAGTACCTCCGTGGCTTGACAGGGAGCATAAAAGGAGATCATTGATGGCATTTTCGTCTGAAACAAGCTCTCTTGCTCTTTCAGTTCTATATGGCCCCTCCTCTCCCACCACCAGACCAAACTGCTCTGACCGCAAGGTAACTCCAGACGGACGCCTTCTCCCAGACAAGTACCGCCAGACATGCGATGCAAAATGGACCGTGCTGAATCAGGAAAAAATAATGGAGTTGGCAGTAAAATCTACCTCTGACTGAGTCCTCTGGCGAACAAACATTTGCCACGCTGGTGTTTACATGTTTGGGTTCTGACCACTCGGGCTCGAACGATGAGGGTGGGAGCAAGAAGTAACAAAAAGGCATTATGCTGACGTAGGCACAGACATTGCAAAGGGAGAGTATCAAGAGGATGATCGGAATTTGTACTCGAGCTGAAATAAAATACTTGAGGCGACAAATGAACAGCTTTTTCACAATTGTCGATCACCTGCGTTGCCCCCTTCACAATTCAAAAGGTGTAATTTTATGTGCGCTAGAAACAGCACTGCGCTGTTGTGTAGTTGTCGGACTATTATTTTAACTCCTGCCTCATAAATTTTTTCCTTCCTTAATGAATGATCTATTGAGTGAACCGTGAACACTCTCCTCGGCTGGATGTATGTGTTAGCTCCTGATGTTAGTAGACGTGGTTGAGGGCGTTTGTTTGAGAAAGCGAATACCAAGACTATTCCGCCGCCACCGTTCTTCTACGCCCCTTTACATAAAGCACAAAGTAGAAACTAACATGTACGATCTTTCGCGCTCTAAGCGGAAACCAACCCTCGGAGAGGTAGGCTTTTTTCTGATCACGCAAAGGAAAAATCGAGAGATAAATAGGTTGATTGAGAGCACAGCTCCTGACTCCATCAAAATTAAAGAAGTGATGTACATAGAAAGGAAATATATCCCTGACCCATTCAAATTTACTACCTTCCAAATTCGGCGGTATTACTTTTCACCGTGTGAACATTTCGTCTGTCGACCAACGTTGATTTACCCTCTTCAAATGTATAAGTATGCAGTATCTGTATCCATGTAGAAGTATCCTTGTATCTGGGAAAATTACACATCGACTAGCTAATGAGTGTCCCTATCTCTTTCCCCGGAAACTTACCGCAGCGAAAACAACACGCTATCTGAAGAAAGTACAAGCATTTTGGAATTAGCTGACAAACTTGTTCAAATTAGACGCGGGACGCGGCACAATATCATCCGCTTGTATGGTTATAGTTCGCCGACGTTGGCGTAACAGGGTCTATGAATGCGTATTAAATTTGTATATCATCTTCTTTGAAACCGAGGAAGCACTATATTTTACGAACTAGACGGACTGGAGAAGAGAGAGAGGAAGCGGGGACGGAACACGAGTAGATGTGGGACATCTCCAACACAAAGATGGATATTTTACTCCGCAAAATGAATGAATAGAGTGTAGAAGCAATCATGTTAATGCACTCTCCTCATGCGTTGAAAATGCTTTTCACTTGTTCACAACACGAACTCCAGCGGGGATCTCACACTGATGCGCTCACACTCCACAATGCAATGCGAAAAAGTTACTTACTTCCTATCTTGTCCGACCCGGTCCGACCCCATCTTTTCAATGGAGTCCTTGGACATAAAAGCGCACAAGCGTTGCGCAGTTCAAACTTGATTTCATAAAGCTACAAGGTGTCATAGACTGCTGTGTCAATGTTTGCTATTGAATAAAATCTGAGTCCATGTAACTTTATTTTGAATTACATTGACGATCAGCTCTTGAATGTGATGAATTTTTTTTCAATCTCATGCGTAGGAGCTTTGGAACTGTACACAAACCAAGCGTATTCGTACAAAAATGCAAGTTACAGCTTATTCGTGAGCTCATGATTGGTAGGACTCATCGATGTGGTCAAATATTCAGGAAATTAAGGCACTAGACTCGTGATCCTGCTACCCGGGGTTATATTCTCAGATGACATTTTGACACTGTAGATGCAGCTCATGGTGTGGCGAGCTGTTGACTAAGCTTCTAACTGAAGAAAATCCTTCGGAATCCCTTTCGAAAATGAATAATTTAATTGCGTTCATACTTTCATACCTGCTTGTTAATGCTTGAAAAATAGCACCAAGGCTAATGCAGTAAATAACAAAGTATAAATCAATCAGTATTAACTACTTCTGGAGCACAGGCAAGGAGTGTACTCGCTAGTACTTGCAATTGCAACCTGTTCGATTACAAAGACAATAATATGATGCCCCCAAAAAATTTACCGTGTAGAATATTCCGATGGTAAATTCTGCAGAGATAACCATACATTTTCACGAAGCTTGCCCAAATTACTATTAATCTGTACCTGTGGAACGCTATGAATATGTGTAAGAACCCTTGACCTAGCTGAAATTATGGATGTATATACAGAGTGTCCCAAAATGATGTATTCCATTTGTTTCGGGAATAAAGTCCAAACCACTCAAGCTAGGAACATAAACGATTGCTCAAATTAAAACTGAGTCTTGGGATTACATCTCCAAAACTATCCCCGAAATCGCCAGGCTAGGTTAGAAATGGGAACCGAAAAACTAATTTTGGGGGTGTGTCAACAGGGGCGTAAGCGGCAGATTCAAATCCATTCACCGGCCGAACGGTTTGAAACACAGCCGTAAATTTGTACTTTTTGGAGAGCTAATGACAAGGGCAATATTCTCTTATGATTGAAATGTTGAGTCATATAAGAATGTGACCTCCGATGGCCCGACCTTCGAAAAATTCCTCCTTTCGACCCTACGAATGACCCTTGTTTTTAGCTCTCGAAAAAGTCCAAATTGACGGCTATGTGTCATACCGTTTGGCCTTTGGATAGATTTGAAGCTGCCGTTTCCGTCCACGTTAAAACCCTCCCAAAAATAGATTTTCGGTTCCTATTTCTAAACTAGCCAGGCGATTTCGGAGATATTTTTGGAGATGTAATCTCAATTTTAATTTGAGTCATCGTTTATGTTCCTAGCCTGAGTGGCTTGGATCGTATTCCCAAAATAAATCGAATATTAGGACACCCTGTATAATTGCACAACGTGATGTTTAATCTAGTAATGTGCATGATAATTGATAGCAATCTGAGCGGGACTCTAGTAGTGTTTTACTTTTTAGGAAACTTATTCATCTCACTTTTACCCCCCGATCGTTGTAAGAGCCGAAGCTGAAGCAGCCACTAAGTCTTAAACTTGATCCTACGACCATTTTGAAAAACGAACCAAAAATTTCCTTGACTATGATAAACATTGATACATTGAAACATTGATACTGTACCCTTATTAATTGTTCCCAAATCTTGGTAAAGGACCTAAGACGGTCGAAGACGTATGTATTCACATATAACTATGTGTGTCCACTTATACGTATAAACAGCAGCACACCATAGCGGGGGGAAGAGACTCTTCCCCCTAGATAGAGAAAATTAATGCTGGGTTGAGTGAGACAAATGCAGTGCAGCTGCCGACTAATTAACCAAGTTTCAGCCATGCATCCAGTAGTACACGGGGAAAAGACGATTTTACTGCTAGCCTTATGCTACCCCCTTTATGCCGTATGCGTAAGAAGGGGAGTTTGCAGAGGAGTTAGGCACAGATCCTCCACAGTATGACGACTCACTCGCACCTCTGCTCTGCTGTAATAATGCGATTCCCGTGTACATTTTCATTTCCATAAGGAGAGCGGATGGACCGAGGAATGTGGCAAGTTGCATGCTCACGTCAATTTCACCGTCAGGTAGTGCAATGCACCCGGCAACATGGGTTAACCAATATACCCGCGAACGAAGACAATCCCCCCGTGTCATTGCAGGGGATTAGGTAATTCTAGAGACAACCAGAAACCCATTTCCCGATTATTCAATCAAATCAGCTCCCTTATATCAAAATCCCTTGTTTCCTTTACATTATGTCTGCTTTTCGGAGTCAATGAGAATCTGTCGTGGTTCAGACAAAATTTCATTCATCAGCAGCACTAGCACTACCCATAGCAAATTTCATTAGATGGAGAAGTGGAGCTTCCTCCTGTTTATCTTACGAGTAGTTGCTCCGCCTGAAACCTCTAAGAGGATCTTGTGCGCCTTCGGAGCAAAGAAAAGGGGCCAAAGCAAAGCCAAAAGTGTGCGGCTACATTGTGGACGCTTTGATCAATCCTATGAGCGTGATTTTGAGAGACGTAATCCCTACATATACGCATACATGGTAAATGCAGTTTGTTTTTCTTTGCATACGTTTGTGTGCCCGTGTGTACGTCCGTCCGCCAGTGCTGTTTGCTCCTTTTGGAGTGGATGTAGCCCATGTTCGTGCTTCGTGTCTGTATGCATGATATTCGGCCAGTGTACTTCGTCTCTGGTCGTTAAGCCCTGCGCAAACTGATTTCATTCATACAATGTCACTGCAATAAATCAAGGTGGAAGAAAGAGAAATAGACGGGAAAACAAAAAAAGACGAGGTTTAAGGAAGGAACTGATTGGACCTTGGTCTGATAGGTAAGTATTTAGGGCAAGAGTTTGTGGAGCAACATGGGAGATTTCTTCCACCATAGTTTATCATTAAAAGTTGCCAGGAGAAACATCGAGGTTCTATGAGGCATGATGAAAAAAACGTATTCCCTCCTCGCTCGAGTTCCGCCACAGCTCTCGTAGTAGGCTGGAGATTACATCTTACTTCGGACTTGCAGGAACCACCACCCTTTAATTTCCCATAATATTCTTCAGAAGAATAAAGACGAATATGAAAGTTCATGAAAAAAAGCAAGTTATGGGGAAAACTTGGGAAAGCTTCACAATATTTCGACTCTTGGTCTGCTCATACCATGGTGTACACAATTTCGACACTATTTCTTCAGTGACAGCGCTGTTGGTAACTCGTACCAACCTCTTATTCCCGTTTCCCCCTACAAAGCAGAAACTGGTCATCATCCCCCCGGATCCAATCTCGACTATCAACGACGGTTCGGCAGTTAATCACATTCCTGTAATCCGAAACCTATATCATTCCTCCACTCAAATGCAGCTCAATGGCTTCTGGAAATATGGCTGTAGTTCGTCTACATACATCCTTACCTTACACCCTCTCAGTGGGAAAAGTATAGGAACCTGCCAATTTAGCTCACACGTTATTACCACGCTGCTCTGGCCCATCTCCCACACATAATGAGGAGCTGCTCTGCTCTACTCTACATCGCGGAATTCGCAGTGGTGGTGGGCAAAGGACTGGAAGACAAGTTGATGACTTCTATTCCGTAGGCAGCCCCGATCCAAACCGTTATAAGAGAGGGGACAACCGATTCCATTTGTCTTGTCATCCGTTTTTGGAGTGGTCTCTCCACTGTGCGTACCTACTCACACAAATACACGCACATGCAGCCATCAACCTTTGTTGGTTCCACTCTTGAGTCACTCTTGAGACGGAAGGGTATAAAAGGTGGTAGATAAAACTCGGAATCTCTCCTCGGTGCCGTAGCTCATGATGATCCTCCGCCAGCCATGTATTACTAATGGATATGACTTCCCAGTTGGTACGTTTGCAAAAAATAGCATACTTTTCTTCTTAGCACCCCAGATTTTCTTTGAAGGTTGATACATAATATAAGGTGAATTAGTATTACTCCGGAGTGAGGACTTACGAAGAAAGCGTTTACGAGTAACGTAAACTAGCATTACCACGAATCCCGCACACCCCTTCTTGCGGCCTTCTTCTCAGTCTGCCACTATGTGCAATACATGGGCAAGATGGAATGGGGCATGATGCCACTAAAATGAGCTCCATATAGACACTCACCAGTGCCACTCGCCCTTTGGTGCGAGTTAGGAGCCTCTACTTTCTCTCCTTCTCCCTCTCTCTCAGGATCTTGTTGATCTTCCTTATTTTTTTTACTGTTTTCTTTGTCTGTACGGAAGACAAATTGACATGTAAATAATTGATGACGGGAAATATACGGTAGGAAAAAATTGAGAAGAACGGCGAGGAGAGAGGGAAAAGTAGAGGAGTTCGAGGGGGATGTTCATTTGATCGTTATGTGAGCTTCTGTTCTCCGGCTTACGACTCTAAAATGTCCAACTGCCTCCCTCATAAAATCTTCATTCATGGATACAAGGGAGAGGAAATTACAAAAACTATACTCTAGTCGCTCACAAGTGCATTCCTCCCTCCATCTTCACTGCACCCTTATACCCTCCTACCGCATATCATGCCACACCACAGCAGTCTGTGTATGTTTGTGTATACCAGTTTGTCTTCACATGCGTGAGTTACGTGTGCTTGCCTTCTGTGAGTGTGTAGAACCGTATCTGTAGGGCTTCATATGCTCTGGACGTTCCAATAACGGTAGCATATTACGTATTCCTTTACTACAGGCACGCATGCATACATGCAGACCCACAGGAATCAATGGATAAAAAAGGAGCATGCTATGGGGGCAAATTCGAGTGTTGTATGAAGAGGGAAGAATTTCCCACATCGTATTGTGAGTCACCATATTTTGCCCCAACTACCCTGCATATTCTTCGTCGCCGCATAGTTGCTTCTTCTCTGATGCGACTTTTCTCTGTATTGACGTTTACCCTACGTGCGCGGAACCATTTCAAACGAATGCTTTCTCCTCTGTTCAGTCCTCTTCCTCTTTCTTCTCCTTTTTTTTTACTGGAGACCATTTCTTTTACGATTCCATTTGAACATATAAGACGACGATGAAGAAGACGAAGAGGAGAGGGAAACGAAGAGGAAGAACAAGAAGATGAGCAAAAGTTCAGTGAGCATTATAGTTGGACCGTATCTACGTATCGGTAACGACGGGAAAATTGAACAAGAAAATTCGTCACCTAAACTTCCTTCTCTTTCTGTGACTGCTGCGTTGAGTATGGATAGTGGGAATACCGTAGATTTTTGCGGGTGCTTACATATGTATCTTCAGACTTCGCTGCAGAGGCGCACTCGGACCGAAACGGCTATAACTATGATCTGATGCTGTCAGATGAACCCTTTAAGCCACCAACGTCATGGCGGTTCCGCACAATTATTGATGACGCTCTGTTTCGATCATATCAGAGAAGAGTTGAGGGGAGAGGTCGTGACCGTGAGTGAGAAATTACCCGTGTATCTTAATCTCAGGATTTGCACAATGATGGAAGCAAGGGAGAAATAGAAAGGATAAATTTGGCCGAGAAAAACTCCAATAAATTACAATTTCAGCCAGCAACTCAATATTTATGGTGCAGTTTAGATTCGTACTACATGAGTCTACGAATTGGCTATCCAAATTTGTAAGTTACTAGACTACCACTGCCGCCGAAGCACACTCGTCCTGTATCTCAGATAACATCTCTTTCTCCTGTTCTTCTTCTCTCATCTATGTAGAAAGAAGGGGTGTAGTAGTCACCAAGATTTCCCGTGTATTGTATGTACTCCGGACTCTATATAGACTGTATATAGCTTCATCCCTTGACCCGTTATACACAGTCGTGTCCCTTTCTGTATCCTTTTATTGGCTGATTATCGATCGGCTGACCCGTTACCAAGTTTTCTTTCTTGTTCCTCCAATGAATTTTCCATTTCAATCAACTTTTGGAGAGCCAAGGACCATGTCTCAGAAGAAGTGGGATTCTCTCCCGGGTTTTCCTACCCTCAATAATGAATGTTTCCATGGCGCTAGACTTTGGGAACAAATCATAAAGTCAAGATTTTTACAACCTGAAAGGGTCAATTATTCGAGATCTCTGTGAGATAGGGGGTTATGCTCCTACAAATTCCCCGTATCTATAAATATACTGAGAAGCATAATGACTGAGGTGGATTTCACTATAAATTCGACGCCGCTATCAGTTGTACAGACGGGCTTCTAACACAGAAATGTTTACTGCACTTTTACAATACGCATAATATACCTTTGCTTTGAACATGTTAATCGCATTCATAACGATAAATGGAAAATTAATCCATAGACTTGCCTTGATGTTTAATCTTAATTATACATATAAAACAACTCGTCTAAATAAATACTCCAGAGCCAGGTTTCTACGCAAATGCTTATAATAATCGCAATGAACTCTGCCCCTAAAACTTTGTATGAGTCCTAACCAGGTCTGAATGAGGTCAAAAACGGTCAATTTTTTTCATATTTGTTCATATTCCTTCCTTTGAAAATATTGCAGTATTACCTGCATAAAACTTGCCATATCACTATTACTATTGCCAAAAATCACGCATTCATCGAAAAAAATGATTTTGTAGGCGATCCGAAAATAAAAGGCACCAACTTCAATTTTGAAAAGTGTTACCGCAGATCTAGATTTTATTTGGAAACCAGATCTAGATCCGACAAATTTTGCTGATCTGAAACGGTAGATCAGAAAAGATTGAGAACCAGATCTCTGATCCGGCGATCTGGTTTTATCGATCACCATCCTTGTTTTCATTTCGTTTGCAGCATTCACTGCGTCAACGTCAACTCAAAAATTCAGTTAGTCAGCTACGGAGCAAGCTAAAAGTCCATCTTGATCTAGACATGATCTTGATCAGATCTAGATCTGGTTTCAACCCAGATCTTGATCAGATCTAGATCTGGTTTCAACCCAGATCTTGATCAGATCTAGATCTGGTTTCAACCCAGATCTTGATCAGATCT